>OZ023274.1:105878380-106022405 GCA_964007475.1 Hybos culiciformis
GAATAAATAATAAATGAAAATATTATTTATATAAGATTAAAATAAAGCGCTTAATAACCGTCTTGAAAATATCCAAAATATTTGACAATAAATAAATAAAAATCTACAGTCTAAAATAATATTGTGAAAATTTGAATTAATCGACTCGATGCTTAATAAGAACGTGTTGATAAAGTACATATTTTTATTATGCTTTCAATTTTCTTTTAATATTACGAAAATTTAAAAATATAAGTTTCACCCAAACTTCATCTAGGTGGTTTTTTATGAACTTGCAAGCCTTTTTAATTTTTTGCAGTTAAAGGGTCAATTGTTAAACTTAAAAAAAAAAGAATAACATAAGAATTTCATAATCTTTCAAATAATTACAAGAAAATTATAATTCTACTCAAAGCTCCGTTTTTTCTAAGCTGTAATATGGAATTGTATTATATTGAATATAGCAAAATTGTATATTTCGTTCTGAGTTTTTTTTCATTCAAATAGTTTTTTTTTCCAATACATTAGAAAAGGTAAATGACCATTAAATTGGCATTGAAATATAATTTTTGTTTCATCAACTGTAAAAAATGATATTTTCAATAAAAAAAATACTTTATTATCATCACCATCTACAATAAATGAGAAATGCGTTTATTTTTGTTCATATAAAAATTTAAAATTAGAATCAAAAATATAATATACCTACCAGTTACCACTATGTACACAATATAATATAATAATATATATTTCAAATTCATTTATTAACATCTTTATAATATTTTTATTATCATCTTTATAATATTAGTTTAGTATTGAATAATTTTTTTATAGTTCAGCAGATTCTTAATTTAGTTATCGAGTGTCTTAATTTCTCTCAACATTGAACAATTAAAATATAGACTAAGATATAATGTATAAAAGCCTAATTATTGTGATATTAATGAAATTCTTCATAACTTCATACTTTATATATTTACTTCTACATAAATGTTTATATTTTGCTTGCAATATATATGATTAAAAAAAGTGGACAGTAATTTTTTGTATTTAAAAAAACGTAAGCAATATTAAGTTCATTCAACCAAAGCAGAGCGGAGTTAGTAAAAAGGCTATTAACTGAAAGATAAACTTTTAGCTTCTTATTTTTTACATACCAACAAAAGAGTTGGTTACAATTTCTTCCGCTTTTTTTCATCTTTTTTTGAGAAAAAATCTTCAAATTGTCAACGAAATTAAACCGGAAAATAGTGATTATTAGAATTTCATTTATATTGTTTTTGATCCCTTAAGGGGCATTTTAAAAACAAATAAATACAAATTACTATAGAATGAAAGATAACATTAATAATGTGAATTAGAAAGACTAATAAATGTATAAATATTACACAAAGAAGATAAAATTGATGTACGAAGAATATAAAATGATCTGTAAGAAAAAAAATCGAAACTAAATTTTTGAATAAAGAAGTTTTTAGTCAATAGGTATGTAGTGTGTACATTATGCAAAATTTGATCTTAAATCAAAATTACAAATTACATATACTTAAACATTTTTTTCAGTGGCTACAACATGTCTGCACTTATATTCTTACAAGTTTTCTATAAAAATTCACTTAGATTGATCATTGTAGAGGAGAATTATTAACAATACAATAAAGTTGATTTTTTTTCGTTCTTATTTTAAGTGCGATACAGAAGTTTTGGTGACATAGGTATTCTAGTAAAACCTTGAGTAAAACAAAAAATATACATATATATATAGAATAAGTTTTTATTTTTATTTATATCATTATAAGTAGGAAAAAATAATGACCGAAAACTTTATCTGACCCTTTTTTTTATTAAAATAACGTATTCAACCATGTAAAAAACTATAATTTTTTACAATTGACATAGTTGCATAATTATCGGAATTTATACTCTCATAATGTATGTTAGTAATATTAGAACGATAAGAACAAGGAAATGTAAAATTATAAATGCGTATAGTAAAAATATATATACCTACTTACGTGATAAATGGAGAATTTACACATGGAAATCTAAAAGAACTATTGTTTTTCAATTATTTGCTATTACACCAATTTCAAAGTTTTATCCAAATTATTTTTAGTCTCTGAGTTTAAAAAAACTGAACTAATCTTGTTCGGATACGTATTTCATTGAAATTAAATTTTTCTGCCACTGTTTTATTTATATTAACCCTAAACAACAAAATACATTAACCAATGAATAAGGTTTAATTCACATTTACTGTATTGGTAAAATATAAGTATACATGTAACTTATTAAAAACCGCTTACTGTTCATGTACGATACTAGTATCTCGTAAAACAGTATTTTATTTTTCACCCACTAAAAAAAAATTGATGTAATCAACATTGTATCTATAATAATTTGTAACATAATATATTATATTGCAATCATTTTGCGCATGGTTGACTTTTGATCTTTAACATTGGTTCAAAATAATTTTTTATGTTGTTTTTATAAAAAAAAAAAATTTTTTAAATAATTTTTATGAAATTTTTATTCAAATGTGTCAGACATTGTGATTTTGCTTGAACCAAAGCACTTAATACGAATATTTTTTGAGCATATATAGGTACTTCCAAAATTTTATTTATTTCAATATAATATAAGTACTTCAGTTTCATATTCATGAAATATATTTCGGAATTAGAGAATCTAATTCAGCCATTCGAAGAAATAAAACAAGTTTGGAATGGAATTCCTTTCAAAATAATTAAGTAATTTGTCTGTAAATAGCAGGGACCACCGTTGTATCCAAAACTAAAAGATTTTGAACTAAATATTGAAAGAAAGAAAAGAACAGAAATAAGTGCAATTGTTTTGTCTGGTACTGTATATAAAAACATCTGTCATGATATTTAAGTTTGTGATATATCCGTACCTTAAAATTTATTTATTTTTTTTTTAAATTTTATTAATTATAAGAGTGTCGAGGACAAAAAAAAATTGATTGAAAAAAAAATTGCTATTAAGTTCCAAAAATGTTTCCATAAAAAAAATTCAGTAATTTGAGAATATAATTTTTTAATGTGTGAGCATAGCAAAAAAAAAACATAAACATAAAACATAAAAAAAACAAAAATGGTGGTCTGCCAAATTTTTGATGATTTTAAATTGTTTTAACACTTTTTTTTAATTACTTAGTAAAATAATTAGAAATTTAATAATGTATCCGTCGCTTATTTTGCAGAATGAGTTAAAAAAGAGATATTTGCAACCAAGATTGCGGCCGCAAATAAAATGTTTCTCTTTTTGGTAGAAAAAGAAGAGAACAAGAAATGTGACATATCCAATTCTGCAAATACACAACGGATATGTAATAATATTATTTTTTTAAATAACTAAAAATTTTGGAAAAGAAAATAAATAAAAAAATCGAACTGAAAAGAAAATAATGAATTTTAGTTTTTTTTTATCCATAAAAATACACATACAATGCATACACAGATTAAAATTTTTTTTTGTTTCATTTAATTAAAGATTTGAACAAAATTATACAGTACCATTATTACATACAAATGAATTTAATGATTCACATACTATACCTATATATTTTTTATATGTATATTTTTTTAAATATTCATTTCATTATTAAAATAAAAAAGTTTTTTTATTAAAAAAAATATTATAGATTGTTACCTAATTCAAAATATTTTCTTTTCAATTTGAAATATTGTATAGTTTTATTTTGTCTTGTAAGAACTATTAAATATATAATGTCAAATGCATTCCATATCATTCTTATAATGATGTTCAAATACACACCCAAAATTATTAAAAAATTGTTTTGAATAAACAATTCAATTAATTTTTTGTGTTAAACCTACACATTTTTATTTTTTTTTTAAAACAAAGATAAGCTTTATTTTTTTTTATTATAAATAATAAGAATAGAATTTGAAAATAACTCTATTAGTAAGTGAAATTGTCTTCAATGGTTTAACCTGTAGAGTTCTTCATATTATATTATATTGAATGAGAAAGTTTCACGTAATATTACCTACTTACATTTTTTTTTGCGGTCGAAAATGTTAACTTGAAGGATTCACAGTGTAGATTTTGAGAACATTCAAAAATGTTGAGGGCCCAAATATGATAGATTCAGCACTGCTTATGATTAGTAAGCTATGATTATTATTATTACCATTATTCATTAAATATAGAATATGTATGTATCTATTATAATAAAGTAATCATCGGAAAATAAAAATAAAAACAAAAAAAAAAGTTTTTTACTTATTGGAACCGTGGAAATAATTTTTTATAATTCTTTTCTTGTATATAATAAAAAATGCCAATAACAAGTTCAGTATTGTTAAATTAACCTCTTCTGTATAAATATATGTATGTATAAATTTCTAGTAAAATAAAATATAGTTGATGCAATTAAGCAGTGCATTTTTAACTGAATTTCATGTACATTTGATTGTTTATCACGCAACATAAATTTCTTTTCTAATTATGATTTAATAAATTTTAAAATAAAAAAAAAATTCTTATAACTTAATACTATATAATTTGATGTGACACCAATTTTTGTTTTTCTTGTTCGGTCAATAAAATCTTGTTATTACAATGGAATTCAATTAGATTTTTTTTTTATATATAATACTACATTGTATATATTTATAATATTTAATAATTTTATCAAAAGAAATTGTATTTGTGTAGTGCCTTTACTTAAGGAAATTTGGTTTATTTTCCGTATACAATTACAAATTGTTAAAGCTAAAGAAATTTGTTCAAAATTGTTTCGAAATATATTTATAATTATAACAAAACATTTTGCCATTGGGAAAGCATATAAGAATCGAGACATTCATAATATAATAAATATGATCAGCATATTTTTCGCACTCCTGTGTTGTGTTAAATAAATTTTGTATCATATATTATACATACATATAATATAAGCAGATATAAGTACATACATAATTATATAAGTAGGTAAATGGATCTGTACATCTTTATATTAAAAAATGTAAATATAAAACAATGATTAAATTCATTAAAATTAATATTCCACCTACAATTAAAATTCCATGCAATAATAATACAAATTAATAATAATTTTTTTTTTTTTTATCTTCAATAAATTCTTTTTCATGTTTTACAATAAATTTATATAATTATCTTGTTAGAATTCAATTCACACAATAAAAATTTAACACTAGGTGCCCACATTTTCCATATTTTCATTTCTATGTAATTTTTTTTTCCAAGTAAAGTGATATATTTCATGTTAAATAAATGTGTGAGCTTTTTTTATTTAAAACTCAAACAGCAGCTCTCAGCGTTGATGTCAGTAATATAATCGTTAAATGTATTAATAATTACAAAAGCAGATTAGTTGAAAATATATGTAACCAACTCGGGAAGTATTCACAGCGAGATTAACTATTTTGTTTCTGCCAAAACTTTTTTTCCTTCTCAAATATAAAATTTCTTTTATTATCTGATCAGCATGATACATTTTTGGAACTAGATTTAATGAATTCCAGCTCGAAATCTATCATTTGTAACACCCATTTTCCATTTAAACCATTAGGTATATATAGCTTACCTATAACTTAACTTACTTAACTTAAATTGAGATAACAAAATGAAAAACACATTAAGTGCACTTTAACATTAATCTTACAAAAAATAAAATTAATCGCTAATTTGCTTTAGAATCGTTAACTGATTTAATTTCAATCAAGATATTTTTTTCTAAAGAAAAACCTAATTATGTTCTCATTAAATCCAATTCTCAACCAACCGTAGAATTAAGAATTGTTTTTTTTTTTCTTTTTTAATTCTCTAATGAAATTTAGGTGTCGAAATAAAAATAAGCCAAAGGTCATTGTGCACTCTTTCAGTCAAAACTAATTATAAGTTTTATTTTTTCAACTAGTTATAATTATTGTCGCGCGAGCTATATACATTATAAATACACAAAATATGTATATTTATTATAATTTTCTTTTTATATATTTAATAAAGAATTATAAATATGTATATTCTAAATTTGTTTCCATTTTTTTTTTGTTTTTTGTTTTTTTTTTTTAATTCAAATATATTCTAAAAATAATATTTATTTTTATTAGCTATTTGATTTTTTGTATAATGAAAAATTTTTACATAGTTTCAGGTTTTAATGATGACATGAAATAAATTAAGAAAATTTATTGTACAATTTTATGTGTATGTAACTATTTGAATTAGACTAGAGAGAAAAATATTAGAAGGTTCACTATTGTGTTTCTTTTACAAAAAACTAAAATATTCCTTTTTCAAATTTACTTTCGAATGAAAATGAACCGCGCAACGGTATTGTCGATTCTTATAAAAAGTTCTGGGTATGCATATTTAATAGCACCAAAATATTTGTGACTATAATTGTTTTTAATTATTATTTAAAAAAATGTGTCTAAATTTTTCTTTAGTACTATTATAATTCATCGTTAATTTTTTTATCAATTTAATTTTGATGTTAAAAAAGTATCTATTTTCAATACGAAATATTTTTGTTAATCGAAATAAGTAGTCTTAGTTATCTAAACCGCATTACGATCATAGTCCGTATTTATGTATTTTTTTTACATTAGAATTACAAATTCTTAGTAAGAACTTCAGTAATTTCGGGAAAGATTTCATTTAAAAAATTTAAGTTTTATAATGATTGACTCTGCGATCGTAAAACCATGCTTAAAAAATCAGGTTGTGTTTGTGTGAGAATATTTTGGAATATTTTAGTGTTAAGAAAAATTTAATAATCAATTGTTTTTAGATAAAATAATATTTAATGTTTTGATATCATTCTATAGAATAATAAATATAAATATAAATTAGAACAAAAATAGTATTAAAATAAAAACATCTTAAAATTGTTTTTAATTTATTTTGCTACTTTGTTTACATTCAATATAAAACCAATTTATATAATTCATTCATCATAAGATATACATAATAATAAAAATTTCAAGTAAATAAACATATATAAAATATCTTAAAATTTTATTATTATTTTGTTCTTAAACCGCATCCAAATTTTTGCATCTGTTTGTATACAAACAAAAAAAAAACATTTTATTCCGACCCCTTTTTGATAATTGTTAAATTAATCGAACTCAAAATATAATAGAATAAAAAATATAATTATAAATAATATTCTTTAAAAATTTATTAAAAATGTCGTAGTGCCTTTCGCATAAGTCGATAATTATCTAATTCAAATTTTATAGAAATATATTTTCAGATATAAATATAAAATAATAAAAAATCAAATATTTATTGCTTCTATAGTCAAATAAATTACTTACCACATAATATTATAAGATAACCTAATGTAATTAATGCATTTAAATTTGAATTGATGAAAATTGTGAGATTTATAAATAAAAGAAAATGTATGTACAATGCATATTTTTAAATAAATTCATTGAGATTTTTATCATAATTGCGAGATGTGAGACCAAGGTTTCTTTTAAAGTGATTGTGAATAAGAAATGCGCTTCTATGTTAACTTAAAAGAAATTTGCTTGAAATTGAAAGATCGTCATCATTAAAATTTATGATTTTTTTTTCAAGGTTCAAAAACATAAAAAATTGAAAAATGAGCACATATGGTTTACATTTAATATTAAATGCGGTTTTCGTTTTTAAAGAAAATTATTTTTATAAAGAAACTGTACAAGTGTCTATTTTTATAAATTAAAACTGAAAATCAGATTTAGTTAATGTTTTGTATTTTTCTGCAAAGTTTTCTGAATCTAAGATTAATCAAATTTTTTATAAATAATTCAGTAAAACGAGTGACGCAAGAAAATTTAGAGCCTGGAATTTAAATTTTAAAATAATTTTTTTTTTCATTCGAAATGAGTGTTTTCTTTCTAATTAAATCAAACATTTATGTTAAGACACTTTGAGATACTTAAGAAATCGTGAAATATCAAAACAGTCTGTTATAAAGTCTGTTTTGGTTATGATTGGTATGTCACATCACATTTCTGAAATTCTTATATATTTTTTCCATCTAGCATATAGCAGTTTAAGAATTCAATGTAATTAATTCTATCTACAAATGTTTATAGTTCTTGAAGAATAATAAAATTTTTATGAAAATATCAATAGCTGTCTGTAATTATAAAGGAGGAAACCACTTTATAAAATTTTTAAGTTTTACAGAACCGAAAAGCAAAAATATACATTAATAGATTATTGAGGTTATAAATGTATACATATATTATAAAAGTGTGAGAAAATAATAAAAAAAAAAAAAAAATTAATAATAATAACAATAATAATAATTAAAATATTTAAAAGAAATTTTTTCAAGAAAAGTAAAAAAAATTGATAAAAGTATTTCGAAAAGACCATTGATGTAAAATTTTCACTCATTTAATATTTTGACGATGTTTTCAATGTCGATGATTTAAACTTGACATTGTGTAGGTCGTTTTTAGTTTTCAATTTTCACTAGAAAAACGAGTAGACCTCAATTTATCAGGTTTGGAACATTTTGACCATTGTACCCAATATACCACGGAATCCAAGAAATGATCCTTCGGAAAATCCTAATTACATTTTTTCATTTTTGACCACTTACTTTCATGTGAAAAATGTGTGGATTTCAAGAATTTTAATTTCTTATTTCCATAGAGATCCATTTGGATTTCCTACTGAAAAAAATAGATTATTATCGTCGTACACAAAAACATAGGAATTACAAATTATATAATTATAATATAGTATTCGTATTATACATTAATTAAATTCAAATTGAAGTTTGTTGTACAGATCTAGACTAATCTAATTTCGAAAAATTGCAAATTCATGAATTTTCCTAAAATTTATATTTATAATGTTGGCTATACAATCGATCAAATCGATCATCAGACAAAATTCAATTGTTAATTTTTTATTTTTTTATAGTATAAAGTGATTATTATGATTATTTATTTTCAATTTATTACAAATATTCCAGAATAAAAAATGAAAATAGAGAATGAATAATGTTTCAAAGTGGCAGCTTCAATTAGTTGTGGTGCCAATTGGTCGTTGAATATTTTTTTCCTTTTAATTTTATTTATTAAAGAAAAATGAAATCAAAACTACAATTAAAAAAAATATGTTTAAAAATAATTTTAAATGCACTTAAAAGCATTTCATTTATTTTAGCTTTTATTTGGTAATGTGGTTTTAATCTTAGTCGTAATTTTTTTTTTTTTTTTTTGGAGGAATTGAAAAAGTTTTATTTTGTATTTAATATATTTGAGCTATTCTTTGGTATTGTGGTTTCACAGACTTGATCGTGTTAAACTTTTTTCAATTTAAGTTAATTAGTTTATGGTTTAAATTATTCCTTACTAATCAATCAAACCAAAGTATATACTGGAGCTGGGTAATTAATATATAATCCTCAGCTTTTGGTGCAATTAAAAAGTGTTATACTTTAACTATCAGAAAGTGTTATACTGAAACTATCAAAAAGTGTTATACTTAAACTATCAGACAGAGTTTACATTAATACTAATAATGCAAATAAATGTAACTTATTTATTATATTTTTATCGATTTTCATTTATTGTAATTCGATGATACTTGCATACT
Source organism: Hybos culiciformis (assembly GCA_964007475.1). Taxonomy (NCBI): domain Eukaryota; kingdom Metazoa; phylum Arthropoda; class Insecta; order Diptera; family Hybotidae; genus Hybos; species Hybos culiciformis. The sequence goes on from OZ023274.1 coordinate 105,887,990, forward strand.
TATAAATGTAATAATTTATTATAATACTATAGGCAAATATATTTTTAATTAGTAGATTGTATTAATGTAAATATAGCAGAATTCACTCCATTCGAATATTTATATATGCGAAATATGTGAAAGTGTTTTTGGAATATTGGTCATTTATTTATTACAGAACTTATATATTTCGCAATATTAAGTTTTATGATCTTAAAAAAAGAACTGAGCTAATAAATAAAATTTAAATTTTTTAGTTATTTATTACATATGTTTATGTGTGGATAATAAATTTATATTTTGGACCAATTAATTGTAAGAAAACTATAGTTTGCAAACTAAGCCTGCCTTACTGATTTAATTTTTGACTGTTTAATTAAAGCTTCGTTTTGATATAATTCATCAATTTCATATATGTAAAAATAAAACATTAATCTTAATATAATGTAAGGAATTATTTATATAATTGTATAATGGATAATAATTAAAATATTTTACTTTATTTTAAATTATACTGTATTAATATAACACTTTATATTTTTAATTCAATTCTGTATTTTTTTTGTCTATTTAAGCAGAATTTTACTTGTTTAGAGATAATAAAAATTACAAGTGAAGCATACATTTTTTCCTATTATCACACTTTTTATATAAATATATTTATAAATCAGATAAAAATAAAAAGACAGTAAAACCAATAATAATACTAATAAGAATTTAATAATTTAATATTAATCATTAATTTATTACCATTTACCAGCAGAATTTGAATAATGGAATAAAATGTATTTTTTGCTCTTTTTGTTTCATGTATGCGCACATACATATTATTATGGAATAGGTGCAATATGTGGTATTACGGGTAGTTCTTTTTATAATACTCTTAAAACAACATACTAATTCCAATTTTTTTTTATTTTCAGGTAAGATTCAGCATAAAGACAGACATAAAGCAAACATAAAGATGAAATGAAAAATATGTTCTTTATTATTAATTAATTTGTAAGTTTAATTTTGAATTATGAATTCAAATTGACTAAGTGTATAGTTTACAGTATATGTATATGTATTATATCCAAGTATTTCCAAAATTATTTTAAGTTATTGTTACATCGTCAATATTGTCATCTTTTCTTTACCACATTTACCATCATGTATAAAACCATTTAATTAAAACATTTTTTTTAAACACAATTTTTGTGCATAATCTTCGAATATTATTAAATCAAGATAATGCCTTTACTGGTTATGGAAACTGAATAATAATGTTCGTTTCATTATTTTATCTGAAGACACTTTTTTGCCTTGAAAAGGCAGGTTCAGTATATGAAATTTATATTTTATACAAGAAAAATAAGCTCATTTCAAATAAAAGGAGCATAAATACATTTTTTTTCTTTAGAATAGCATTCACTATATATTACGAAAAATTTTTAATTGTTTATTATGCCCATATTGATTTTAGATCGTTATTTAATGTTTTTATTATTAAACGGTTTTTAATATCATATTAGAATAATTCATATACAATAAATATGTAAGTATATACAAATTAAATACACTTATTTAGATTCAAATTTAAATTCACATTTTTCATTTTATTACGATATTTTTTTTTTAAATTGCACAGTAGCAGGTTTTTATTGCTCTTACATAGAGTTCAATTAATTTTCTTGAAATCAAATTAAATTGCATAACACTCTTGTAGATCAAGAAATCTGAATAAATTTTTTTTATTTATAAAAATTTTAAAAATATAATTACATTTTCTGGAAATCATTAAAAGTTATTTTTTCAAGTAATTTACTAAATACAAACAAGTAGTAGAATAGCTACCGGTTTTATGAATGATATGCTCTCACGTATACATAAATGTTTATAAATGTTAAACAACGAAAATAAATTGTGAAAACAATATTTTTTGTCAGTCATTACAAAATGAAATGATCTTCATTTCTAACTTCTTTTTCTAATTGATGATACATTTTTATCCATTTTTATCCAAAAACTGGACCAATAATTGTTTATCCTTATCCTTTCTTCGGAAGAAAAAAAATAAAATGAGATGAATAATTATGTCGCATGTTTTCCAGTGCCACACTACAGTACTAAGTACAATTAAATTTGAGCGAAAATGTTAATGGTTTTGGTATGGTAGAAAAAGTCATTTTCAACTTTACAATTTTCGTTAATATAAACGAATAAAATTCAGATTTATTTTTGAACACAGAAGATAATAATAATGTTAAATTTTCTCTGTGTTAGCGAAAATGGTTTGTGTATTTGATAATTGTTGTTCGCGATCAGTTGATTGTGGAAACTAAAAAATTAAAGAGAAAAGCTTTATAGTATATTTTTTAATATACTTTAATCGAGTTTTCAATAAATTTACTTAACTTTACTACTTTACACAAAAAAGATATTTATATTTGCTAGAGGATAAGATGGTACATTTTTCCGCTTTTATTTTTCTATTAATGTTCTGTGGCGCTTTACTATAACGCTAAACTTATCTTAGAAGATTTATCTTAGAAGATTTATTTTCTTATACACTTATATTCTTATATACATATGTTATTATATAAAAGTAGTAAAATATACTTTTTAAAATAGTTCATATCATTGTCAAAACTATTATTTTTATGAAGAATAATATAAAAATAAAAGAGTTACATATATTTGTAAACACACTTTTCAATTCTATATACTAAATGACTAAATTATTAAAGTACCTAAGTGTAGCTTAATAGTTAAATAAACCATTTTGTCTCGGCGAACCATGTTTGATCCCATGTATTGTTTTTTAATATATTAATATATGAATTTTATTATTGACAACTAATTTTTTGCTACAGAGTATCATGAGAACTATATAATAATTATTGAAAATTCCTGTTATTTCATAATTCTCTCTTTGATTCTTACAAATATTTATTATTAAAATAAATCTATCTTTTAATAAATAAAAATTAACTTTTGCAGGAAAATAAATAAATTTTTTATGTTGAAGTTATTTGGTAAAATAATTAAAATCTTATTCCTTATTTCATGTATTAAATAACCTATATATTATAGATATGAATATTGTAATACATATAAAAGAAAATAATTTAATGCTTATTTAAACAAAATTTTGCAACTAATCACAAGCTGTTAGCACAAATGGACCATAAAAAATTTATTCTTTTTTAAAAATATACGTACAAACGTATATAAATATGTACATAATGAACATATAATTTTATATATATTAAAAATTAAATCAATGATATTTTCAACCCAACATATCATGTAAAACACCTTTGAGAACATCTTTTCAATAAGAAAATACAAAAAAAAAATGTTGAAGAACATTTTTTTAATCCTGCCTGATGCAATTGATATAAGTACGTTTATTTAGTTTTATACCTATAGTAAGTTAAAAAAAAAACGAAATAAAAAAATAATTTAAAATAATAATATGTTTTATGTTTTAGTTGAAAATATACCTAGTTTACATGATCGGGTTGAAACAGAGTTAGGTTTTCGTTGAGTTCATTTTTAATATGAAATTTTTAAATAGACGGAAACTTTGTTTCAACCCTATCATGTAAACTATATATTAAAATATTTATTGGAATGAAAAAGAAACGAAATAGCCACAGTTTTATTGAAATAAAAGAAAGAAGACAAATACAAAACATCAAAAAATTTTATTTAAAAATAATTTCGAGGCTCTAAATAACACATCCTGTACGATCTAAATTCATCATTTATTTGTTTATTTATTTAATATTCCTTTCAATTCTTTAATATTGGTTTGCTGAACTTTGACGGAAAATTGAAATATTCTTAAAAATGCTACCTTTATTTCAAAATATTCAAAAGTATTGGTAGATTAAATACAACTAAACATAAAAAATATAAAAGATCGGCAGCACGGTACTATAAAATCTCTTTAATTAACACTTTGAACATTACGTTTTAATTTCATCCTTTGAAAATCGGATTTATATTACAAGGAAAAGTAAATAATACAATGTATATTTTATTTAATATTTTTCCAATTTACTCGATCACACACTTAACTTTTATTATAAATTTATCACATAAAGTTGTTGAAGTGAACATTTATTATTGTTGCGATTTCAATGAAGTGGGTCTGATACAACAAATTTTTTTAATGATCTACTAGGTGATAAAGTAGGTACATACACAGTTTCTAGGTACATACATATATGATATATAAAAAAACTGTAGTAGCTCTAAATTTTTATGAAATTGAAAACAATTTTCAACCATATAGTAAGAACAACATATTTTATCGTCATAAAATTATGAGTGTTGTTTTTCTTTGTTGTTATATGTTTATCTATACATATGAACATACATTTTATATTATGCGCATATCATACATACATAAATACATACATGATTTAACATTTGTAATTTCTTGTTTGCGAAAAAAAAGGTAATAAAAAAGTCTGAATATCTGAAATGCAATATTATATAGTAATAGTAATATTGTCATAAAAATACCAGCTGAGTTTAGAGTTGTAAACTAATTTTAATAAGAATTATGTCATAACAGTCGGTGCAGTGTGAGTTAATAAAATTAACTGCCCAATATACATCGGCACATATCAGGAAATAACAGGCTTTTAAATTTTTATGGAAAGGGCAAAATTATATTATTTTTGTAATTTCAAGAAACGAAGGTTCCATATTTTCCTTTAGTTCTAGATGTACTCTATTTTAATGGTGCATTGCTGAAATAATATTATATTATTTCGATTATATAATGTCTATTTATGTTATACGTTCATTTATTAAATTTTATTCTCGTGAAACTTATTCACTTTTACATCGAAAAAATTAACATTTAAGGCGGTTGAACATATAAATAATTTAAAAAAAATAAAAAAAATTTAAAATTATTTAATTTGTTTAATTTCTCCCTAATAAAAGTAGGCGGAATTAATTTTAATTTTGTCAAAATTTCATCATCAATATCCATATAAGGTTAAGTTACAAGAAATATTTCAAGAAACATTTTTTATTTGTGATAATCATTTTTCAGAAATTGATTTCTGATAGCATAAAAAACTGAGTCCTACACTTTTATAATATTATTACAATATATAGGTTGACCCGATAAAGTTTCATTGATTGCACTTTGCAAAATTGGAATTAATGTGTAATAAAAGGCTTATAAGTACGTATTTACGTTAATTATTCGCTTTACTTAAAACAAGATATTGTGGTATGTACAAATGAAACATAATTTTTTCTCCAGACTGTATTATTAATTTTCGAACATTTTTGATATAATAAAAAATATATACATATCAAAAAATAAAATAGACTAAAATACATTTTTAAAATTTGAAATTCTAATTAAAGTAGGTATTAATTTAAAATTAATAAAAATCTCTTATCTTTTTATTTATAGTTTATCAATTCTATAATTTAAAACTTATAGCCTTATGGTGTGCAAAATTTGTATAAAAAATACAATAAGCTTGATTTTTCCTAACCGAACTAAAAACAAGGCAGATTAAAAAAGAAACTGATAAAAACCATTAAAATTTTCTATGAATTTATGTTTTTTTTTTCTGTTAAACATTTTCCAACATTTTTTCCATATTTAGCAATTTTGTTTCCTTTGAAAGTATAACTTATTAACTGATATATAACTTAAAGTTATTAATACTTAAATGAATTTTTCTCACAAATCTGTTTTATGTAAAGGTTGTTATCCCATTTCCTTATACTTTTCTTATCTGTATGCCTATTCGATCGTCTAAAATACACTAAAATATATATAAATTAGTTATATGTAACTTGTATCCTAAAATATGTAAAGGCATTTAGCTGAACAACATTCTAAGGGACTACAGCACCCAGCCTTATTGAAAATATTAGACCCGAAATGCCAAAAAGAATAAAAAAGTGTAAACATAAGGAATTAGCAAATTTCGCTTGATTATTTTTTAATAATACCATTTTTTTTTTCATGTCAATATTTTTTTTATAACTAAGTATTAAAACATAAGCATAAATTAACAGATTATATTTTATATTTTTATATTATTTTTTAATTTTTGTCTTTTGCTTCACACATACCGCATTTGAAATGGACATTAATAATAAAATATATATGTGTTTTTTTTTTATTACTTCACGATCAAGATAATATGTATATATTCATAATGATGGTAAAGTACAGATATTTTTTTTTTATAATATGTTGATGCCAGCATATACATATTTTTCTTTATCATCTTCTCTCTTCAATTTTTCTCATTAAGTACAAGATCATACATAAGTTACACACATATGCATGGAATTAAGAAGGATTTAGCACGCGCATCGAAAATTTTTAAATGTTGTACCTGCTTTAAAAACAGCAAATTAGTTATTATAATAAATTTTCTTGAATATGTAATTATTATTGACTGGCTGGATAATTTTAATGGAATTTTTACAATAAGATGTTTTTTTTTTTTGATGATTATACAATAAAAATCCTATTTAAATAGATTTTCAAATATAAAATGTAAAATCCAAAAATTTTATGTTGGCACTATTTGTGTACTATATATTATAAGCATACAAATATTACACTTTAAAGTGAGGGCAATTATTCAGCCGAAATGAGGTTACGAATATATGTTATGTTTATATAAAGTACATATAGATAGAAGCCAACTAATCCTTGTCCGAGTCGATAAATGAATTAATCTTCTCATACCTATATTTATGTTCTTATTAAGAAATATTATTTTTTTTAATTATGATAGAAAGAAAGAAAATTTGGTACGTTCAAATTAGGTCTTTTGTTTTTCTCTTGTATTTATTTGTAATTTTAAATGCATATTTTTGTTAAAATTTTTTATCTTGTCAAAGAAAGGCCGCCAGAAGATTTTTCTAAATTAAAAAATAACTATTAAAAAAAATTTTAAAAGCTTTATTTTTTTCTCAATATATGCATAGTTATTATAAATACCAACATATTTATACAAGAAAAAAAACAGACAACTTTTCGCGTATTTTATTTTGTCAAAAATTATTAAATAAATATAATTTTATCGAAATATTTTTATTTTTAATTCTTTATTATTTTTGTTTTATTTATTTTATCGTGTTATTTTTTCTTCTTTTTGTTTTTTTATTTCAAAAAAATATATTCTTTTCAACATCGTACATTTTTTTGTGTTTTTAATAATAAAATTCTTTTGGACTCTGTGCTTTAATTCGTTAATAATTTTTTTTTCCCAAGGAAAAAAAAATGTTAAAATGTCATGTTAAACCAAATGGTAAAACAGAAGTATTTCTTATTTAAAGAAAGCATTTTTATTTTATTTTTTTGTATAATTTTATTACATCGATCGTTTTGTTCGTAACAGTTTTGTTCAATATATTAAAAATATTTAAAAGATAAAAATTCTTTTTTTTTGATAAGAGAGCATAGAAGACAATTTGGTTGGGTTGTTAAATTTTCGAGAAAGAAAAAAACAGTTTTGTTTGAATTTTAGTTTTTTAATTTTGATTTTGTATACAAAAAAAGTATTAATTTTTAGTTTAGTTTTCTGCATATGTTATCTAAGTAATATTACATAATTTTATTTCAAAATTTAATTTAGAATTTAGTTAAATTATGCTTGTTTCTTTATGCAGTTTATCTTATAGCCGAACATTAGACATCCAGATCCAAAATCAAAAAATTCAAATCCTTCAGTTCTTTGGTTATTATTACTTCTTATTTTCGAATATAGTTAAAAAAATTTGCCAAAATTTTTATTATGTTAAAAATGACTGAAGAAGAAAAATCTTAGGTAAATGATTTTTTATTCCTAAAATATTTTATAAAATTTCTGGAACGAAAATAATTATATTTATAAGTTCACCTAAATATACAAGTTTTAAATAGTTTTATAGATATAGAATGATCTGAAAATTTTCTTTTATAAAGAGAAGAAAAAAAATTTAATTTCGTACACAATTGGAAATAATTTTGGTTAATTTTTTTTGTACCCTAGTTGTATCCTAGCTTTAAAAAAAACGTTTAATCACGAGCTTCGACTTATGAAACAAACCGACTGTTTTAAGAAAAAAAGAGTGCTCATGAAATCGTGCAAATTTTGTTTTTTTTGGTTTAAATTGGAATTGGTAAGTATATATGTTGTTTTTTAAGTTAGGTATATAAAAATAATTTTTTAATGGTATTTTAACATTATGTAAGAATTTTTGGAAAAACATAATATTTTAAAATTATTTTTTGTTGAATATATTATATTATTAATTTTTTCCCTTAAAAAACATGCAATTATGGGCTATGGCCAATTATGTAAAATATTTCTAACCGCATATGTACTTATTTCATTGTTTGCTTACCAAACATTTGAGAAATTTCTGAGACTTAGAGTTGCAAAAAGGTCTGATTAATTTAAAATAAATAAAGAAAAAACAAAAAAAAAAATTTAATTTAATTTTTCATAAATCACACATTGACAGTCGCCGTTATTATTTTTTTTAATACCGAATCAGATACGTTCGTATTCCGCAGGGAAATTCAATTAACACTAATGAACTTTTTGTTTTTATTTTTTTATTTTTTGCTTTACCCCCTTCTAATTGAAACTCATTAAAAGCAATCTTTCATTTCTTATAAAATTTTCGCGCTATACATTAAATAATGATAGTCCAACGAAATTATTTTATAAAATTCAAAATTAAGAATGCGATTCCCTTGTGATGTTTCTCTGTTTCATAAAATGTGTTAAATCCGTATTTATTATTGTAATTGTAAATTATTATCAAGAACTTGTAGAACACAATTGCTATTATTGATCAGTGACCGAATCTAAAGGGAAATTTATTTATTTAATTAAAAAAATAAAATAAAAATGTACATACTGAATATCGGTATATACTTATATTATATATTCCCAAAGAACAAGTAAAATATTGCTGTTTAAGGATAATTCTTATGTACGACTTATTTTATGTAGAGACTGTTAAAAGAAATTTTATTTTTTTCTTTTAATTCTAAAGCACATTAGGGGAAACCGAATTTAGCAATATTGAAGAAAAACCAATTTTAAATATATTTAAACGGTCTGAAATTTAAATTAAGCTCTACATTTTACTTACAAGTAAGTGAATTAATTTATAAACTTATATTTATATAATATATATAGCAGGAGTTGAAAATATAAGAACATTATGGAAAATATCCTGCACTAAAAACTTTTTTTAAAATTTTAATTTATTCGAAAATTTCGTTTCGCACATCTATGGTGTGTGATGCCTAACAGATGCTTTTATTTTTATTTTATTTTTTATTTTTTTTAAACTTGTAAATGTTGATAGTTATAAAAATTTTAAATAAAAAGGCAAATTATTATAAAAAAGATATCGATAAAATTTGCACGAAAACCATTACATTTAATGATAATACTTTATATAGGTAAAATAAAAGAGAATGAGAAAGAAAATCTTAAAGCACTCGGACACAGTGACGCCATAAAAATTAAAAATCCCATATCACCTTCAGTATTTTTTTTTTATTTTTAATGTATATGTAACTACATAATAATTTTATGTGTAGAATTAAAGAATCTTCTTTTCTTAAAAATTTTTTTTTTTGTTAATATTTATTTATTATTATTTTTATTTTCAATCCATACAAACTGAAAACATTTATCCATAGTGTATACTGTATAGCATAAAATAATCTTTAAATTCTATAAATATTTTTGTATATCAAATTTTATTTTAAATGCAATTTATTCTTAAACAATAGTTTTTTGTATAAATAATCTACCAATTTAAATCTCTATTCAATAATTAAAGTGATTTAAATATTTGCTAAATGGTCTCTAAATTAAGTAAATTTTTTGAATTCGAATTATAGAAACTGATTTATTGATTTTTTTATTTTTAAAATGTACAAGCATCAGAAAAATATACTTGAATTAATTATCATACATATTCTTATATATAACATTATAATATGTCATATTTTGGCGATCAATCTTTTTTGTCAAATAAGTATATCTTTTAAAAACAAAAATTGTTAACCTGTATACCAACTTAAATTTCAAAAAAAAAAAAAAAAATCTTAAAAGAAACTTTTTTAAAAAAATTTATTTGATTCACTCTAGTAACGATTCGCCCTATAGCGTTTTTTTTTTTCCAGAATTCATTATGTAGTATACACAAAAAGTACTAATGTACGAATAAAAATTATACATTATTGGCGGCTAAAAGATTGATCATTTTTTTTTATATTATTCTGAAGTTTTATTTTATTTAAGTTTTTTACTTTTATTTTTTTTTTTTTATATATTTTTGGAACAGCAGAAAAAATTTTGTTGAATGCGCCGTCCTTTAAAATCATGTTTACAAGGGCTTTCAGGGCAAATCACGCGCGCAACGTGTAGCACGATCATGAAAAGAATATACGATTATATAGTACAAAAATAAAATAAAATAAGAAAAATTTCGTTATGCCTTATTTTACAAAAACAAAAAAAAAAAGAAATAAAAATAATGTGTATAAGGTATATTACCAGGAAAAAGATTTTTTTTTTTTTTTTTCAATCCATCAGGCAAAATTGTTTATTAAATATTTTTATCTCTAAACTTTCTTCTGAATTTTATAGTATGTACCTACTTGTATATATTGTTAAAATTTAGTATTTTCAAATTTTTAGAAAGATAAGGTTCAGTGGAAAAGAAATTGCAATAAATAGTGAAAGTTGGTATACGATTAAAACAGAACCCTAAAATCATTTTTTTTTTTTCCAAATTTGTTTGCAGGAAAATATAAAAATAGTGATTCTGTTCTCACAATGTTAATATACTTTTAAAATAAATGAATATTAGTTCAAAGGAAAATTTTATTTTTAAATTCTTTTCGCCGAAAATATATTTTTTGCCATACATGTACAAAATTGCTGTTTCTTTTTATTTTATTACAAATAATTTATTTTTTTTGTAAATTGCTAAATTTTTTGGACATACCTATGGTAAGCACATATATTCCGTGGATATATAGCACCCATATTTATCCGCATAAAAGAATATTGTTTGTTACCATCAAAATGGAAAAATTATATTGTTTTTTTTTTTTTTATATTATTTTGTTTTGTTTTTATTCTTTGCTAATCTCCAGCAGAGTTAAAACTTTTTTTTTGCTTTACCAGTTTCTATAATGCTGCAAAGAAAACAACAAAAAAAAAAGGTATAAAGTTAATAGTAGTTCTTGTATGCAAAATTTAAAAAAAAAATTAAAAAAAAAAAACATGAGCAAAAATTGCACAACAGAAAATTAAAAATGAAATATTCCATAAGACATAAAAAACATTAATCTGATAAGAAGCTTTAAAATGCTGGAATTATTTTCTGTTTCTCTTTTGGGACATTTTTCATAAGAAAACTAATTTTTTTTTTTTTTTACGTTCAATATTTATAATATGGGCAATATGTATTTGCATCAACAGCAATATGTTTTAAATAAAATATATGTATACAAATAAAATATTAGAAACTGTCCGCAGTAAACAAATTCGAATAAAAAATAATAGTAATTGAAAGTATTTTGGATTTATTTATTTTTGTATTTTTTTTCAGTTTTTTGTTTTGGCTGAAACATTTTAACTACAAATTGGATGGTCTTTGCTTTCTTTCCATCACTCTTTTTCTAACAGAGTTTTACTTTACGTCGGTTATGTTTGAATTGCTGTTATCGTCCAACAACACCATTACACCGATTTCTAATTTTCTAATTTATTAAACTTTAAATTTCTCTATGATTGTGACTAATCCCTAATAATATCTTAACACTTTATAATTTAACTAAAATAGTGTAAGGTCATAGAAACTTGTATAATATTTTCTGGCTATAAAAAAATTATTGACTGCATTCAAACCATTAAAGGCTAACTCTATTTTCCTTTCAGAAAATTTAAGAAATTTAGAGTCGTTTTGCTTTATTAAATTAATCGCTTTATAAAAATTCTTCCAAGGAAACTTCATTGCATCACGTTCTAATGAACTTAATCTCAGACATAACTAAAAAAAAACTCATAATAAAAAATAATATCGCGAATCTTATGAAAAATTGATCTTTATTATTGCTATTATTTTCCATTTTTTTTGAATCGTAATGAAAATCATGATAAATTTTTCTCTTTTGCGCTCAGCAAATAGTATATTTCAATTTCAAACATAAAAAAATACCACAACTACCTAGCTAAATAATTTTTCGTTTTTATAAATTCTCCACAGTGTACTTAATTATATATATAAACAGAAAGAATTTTAAAAAATAAGGTGCCTAAAACAACTTTGTAAAAGTAAATAATATCCAGTAAAGTTCAAGATGGTTTTCTTTTTTACTTCCTTCAAGTATCCATTAAGCCAAAAATATTAAAAAAAAAAAAACTATCAAGCTTTAAAAAGAAGTCATGTTGGGTCGTCGACTTTTTGTGCAACAAAAAATAATAATTTATTTTAAATTTTTGCATTAAGGTCTCATTTATATTAAATTTTTTTAATTCGTCTTAAGAAAACAAAACTCAAAAGTTGGAAAATTAAAACACTAGCGAACTTCTCTCACTTTAGTACGGAACATTTAGTTGAAATGAATATTATTACATTAGTTAAAACTATAAAGTACGTGAATATATAACACAACTAGCGATTTCAGATCATGTTATATATTTATTTCCTGTACAAATGTTCTGTTGTACAGGTACACTGATTAAAATATGAAAAGAATTATTGAATAATGTCAATTTTTTTTAAACAGGTGAATACAGCCTTACCATCTGCGAAATCATATATTGACTATGTTTGTTGAATATAAAAATAACCTTAAGAAAAATAAATGTAATGAACAACAAAATTCCTGTAATGGAACTAACCGGCTTGATGCAGAAGTGTTTATTACAAATCAAAATTTATTCGATACTCTTTATTTTTTTAATACACTTATGTATATTTTGATTTTGGTTAATTTTAATTTTCAATATCCAATTTGCATGATTAATTGTACATGGGTTTTTTGAAAGATCATAAGATAAAAACTTTGCTGCTGAGTTTCACTAATATGCCAACTTTAATCATATGAAATAAATTAAAGTTCAAGATTTTTGTTAGAAACTAATATAGTTAAATTAGGAAAGGAATAGTACAACTATAGTTACAAACACATCTGTGCAACTAAATATTTTAATAGTTGATTGTGTGAGATACCTTATGGTTTCAAATTGCTTCTCTTCATTAATTACCTTCGACTCGAACTATTCATTTTTATTTTCTATATTATTGTGAAAAAATAGGAATTATTTTTTTTATTTACTTGCGTAAACTACAATATGCTTGTACATGTATGTACCTATGTATATACATACTAAAGAATTTAGATAAAATAAAAAAATAAATTCTTAAAAGGCATTATGTATATACGTATGTTGAAAGTAAATATAATCACAATAGCATTTAGAGAATTTTAAACTTAAAAGCAAATATTAGCACAGAACTTACGATTTCTTAAGAATTATTTTCTTCACTTCTAGGTATTTTAAATTAACATGATTTACCTAATACCTTTAAGAAGAAAAAAATAGTTGGTGCTAAAATTGAGGTTTTATAAATACAGTATAGTCCCTCGAACTGAGCGGTTTCAGCCTGCGCGGTTTCGGACTGGCGCGAATTTATTTTTTCCACTAAAATTTCGTATTGCGAGGTAAAAGTTTCGCAGCATCGCGTTTTTTTGTAGAAATGTAGAAATTGTTGAAGAAAAATAAATTTATTAGCAAATACAAAATAAAGTTCACAGTGCGCGATTTGGGATTGCGCTCTGTTTTTTCAGAAGGTAACTACCGTGCAGTTCGGGGGATTATTGTACCTTGAAAATTATCAAGATTATTGAACTAGACAGAAACCCTTGTTGTTATTAAAGTTTTATTTTTTAAAATATTTCATTTACGTCATTTTTTTTTTAATTCAAATTTAGAAAAATCTGAAAAAATTTTCAAATATTGCATACGCTTAATTACCAAATTTAAAATTTTTTAAGGAAAAAAAGGTAGGTACTTAAAAAAAAGTATTTACTTTTGCCAATTAAAAATAATGTGAATAGATGCTAAAAATAATTTTAGCTCTTTAGAGTATAGGAAAGGAAATATACTAAGGATTAATAAAAGTTTTTTTTTGTATATGTGAAGAAAGAAAATTTTGGCCATTAGACGTTCTATCTTTCGCATCAGCTTCTTCACACAGGTTTAGAACGTCTAAAATCAACCAAACATGAAAAAGTAAAAAAGAACACTATATTATTATACAAAACTATAACTAAAGCTACAACTATATAACTGGTTTCCGAAACGCAAATAATAACAAATAGAAAATCATTAGATCTGTGTTTTCTATGTACATATATTTATAGTAACAAAAAATAGTTTTAGAAATCGTAGTAAATTTTAATTTATAGAAAAAGTCCAAATACATTTTTGAGAATAATCTTAAATTAATAGAGTGGTAAAATAATTTACCTATGTATATATAAACAAAAAGTATTTTCCACATTTTTTTGGTTAATATTTAATATATATTATCAATTATTTCTAAAGAGAAAAATTTAACACTATTTATAGAGTTAAAAATAAATTCTTCTCTTTAAGAAAGGAAATTCGTTCAAATGTTCTGATGTGCTGGCAGATGATAAATTATTAGCAGATTAATAAATTTAAATACACTCAGGAGTTAAAAAAAATATTTTACTTAAAAGCAAGCAAATGTAACACCATAAAGATTAATTTAATGTAAATTTTATTTGACTATATTGTTTGTACATTAGAAGCACACAATTACTTAGAGTTTAATTAACATATTATATGAACCGAAAACAAAAAATTCAATTTAATAAATTAGTAAAAGATAAGGCAGCAGCTTTAAATGAGTCAATTATTTTTAATAAGATATTAAGTAGGCATCTTTAATTAAAATAAACTCTTGAACTGAATATCTTTATGTAATTAAAAAAAAAAAATTAATAATTTAAATAATCAATAATTTTCTTAAGTAAATACATACAAATTTATAATTTATTATTAATAATTAAAAATATTGTACTGTTTACAACGGAGTCGAATTTTCCTAAAGATAGTTCAACCACAGCTTCTTACATGCAGATACATACATATTTACACAAATGCACCCATTTGAATTTTTTTTATTAGACTTTTCTACTTATGTGCATACATATCTTAAATATTGCATGAACACCAGATAAATTAGTAAAAAATCAACGTAATTTCATATTTGAACATGAACTATGACAATTTGAACAAAATATTTTCTCTATTTTGGAATGTTTATATTTTTTTAATACGTTTTTTACAATATACATATATAATTGTATATGTGTGTTTTTCTTCATGATCTATGTATTATACATACATATATCTATCTAATAATAGATAAATAAAAAAATATAGAAACCATTTTTAGACTAATGAACTTTTTTGTAATATATATTAAGAAATCTTGACTATATGTTGTTGTATTTATGTACTTGGCCAAGTATTTTACCAAAAAAAAAAATTTATATAAAAAAGAAGAATGTTAAATAAAATTTATAAACTGTTAAATGTTTGTTTTACATCATTTAAGAACTTTTAATTTGAAACGATCAATTAAAAAATCACACGTAGGTAGAAGCAGAAAATTTTTTTTTATTACTTTTTTTAAGTGTCCCTCTTAATAAATTA
The DNA here is from genome assembly GCA_964007475.1 of Hybos culiciformis. NCBI lineage: Eukaryota > Metazoa > Arthropoda > Insecta > Diptera > Hybotidae > Hybos > Hybos culiciformis. The sequence continues at coordinate 105,903,733 of OZ023274.1, forward strand.
TAAAAAATTAATTTAAAAAGTTTATAAATTTTAATATTAATAATTAATTTCTTTTATTCCAATATGTTATCATAAGAAATTCTATCCGCCCTCACTGTGCTCTTTTAAAGTTAATATATATTAGATTTTATGTTGGATATATAAAGAAAATAAAAAGGGTTTGAAATAATTTTTTGAAGAAAATTCCAACAGAGGTTAATATTGATTTTATTCCGGAAAATGTAATAAATTTCGTAATTCAGCTTTATGAATTTATCTTTTAATAATCAAATAAATATTTAATTAAACATGTGGTTTTTTAAATTTACATCCGATCTAGGATTATTTTAATTAGAATATCCGGAAGATATTTATATTTGAAAAAAATTTTAATAAGGAATTATAATTATATACGAGAACATTTTTTTTTCTAAAGGTCTTTGCATAATAAATATTTTCTTTATATATATTTAGACATAACCACTTGAAAAAAAAGATAGCAGTTTTCTTCACTACATGAAACTATAGCATCTCAATGGTACTCCAGAGTCGATTTTAAAAAATTTTAAACTTAACTTTATTTGATGTGATTTTAGAAGACATAAGTTTAACTAACTATATCTAACTAAATCATACTAATGTTATAAGTAAAAAAAAAACGAAAATAAAATAAACGAACCCTGGACAATTATATACATACATACGTAAATTTTTTTGATATAACACCATTTCAAAAAAAAAATCTTGATATATCTCTGTATTCTAGATTTCATTTCTCTAAACCAAATAGCAATGAAAAAAATTTCTATTTGATTTAATTGTTAAACAATCAGAACTATACACCACTGTAAGTTAGATTTTTTTATAATATTGAACAAAATATTTAAAACTAAAATGTACTAAACGTTGTATCAATAACCCATCAATTTCGTTTTAAAGTGATTCTTCAAGAAAACGAAAAATAAAAAATTTACAAGAATCTGAAAAACGTAAAGAAGATTACAAGTTAAGTGCATGGCAAATTAATCAATCCCGAAGCATCAAAATGTAATGTTTCCCATAAAGAACATGTCCATCATATTTTAGTGCAACTTAAATTCATCTTGATTACACCAAAAAGAATTTCTCATCTTTTTTTTTTTTTATATTCTTTTTTGATTATGATTTGATATCAAAAATCATTTTTTATTGTTCAAATCATAAGAAAAAAAATTTTATAGTTTTTTTTTATATTTTTTTATACAAAGAAATAATAAAAGAACCTTTTAAATTTTCATTTATTAATCTAGGCTGACCATTCGTCCCGTTTTAAACGGGACAGTCCCTTTTTGGTTGAAATTGTCCCGGTGTCCCAACTAAAGCATTCGGGACACACATTTGTCCCGTTTTCCATTCTCTAAAATAAAAATATTATATGTTGAAAATGGCTTAATAGTTTTTTGTTAAACCACTTTTTTTTCTTTTAACGAAATTCAAAAAAAAAATTTAAATTTGGAAAAGTCGTAGTATGCTGTGAAAATTGTTCGTAGCTTTCTAGTTTTCTAGATTTAAATTTGGTTTGATTTTGATTCATTTAAGTTTTGTTTGTTGTGCTGTGAAATTTAAAGAATATTATTTAAAAGTTTTTTAATATTTTAAAGTATGCCAAAAAGAAAGTGTGTTTTTAATGAAAATTTGAAAAAAAAATATCCGTTTATTGAAAAATCGGTATCAGATAGCGATGTCAGGTGCAACAAATGCAGGCAAGAATTTAGTGTTGGTCACGGTGGTGGTTCAGATATTGAGCAACATCTAAAATCACAAAAACATAAAAATGCTGACAAAAGTGCTGCTTCCAGTAGTAAATTAACAACATTTTTTACATCGGCAGAGCCAACTTCAAATGAATTAAAAATTTCTGCTGCTGAAGGAGTTTGGGCTTTTCATTCACTTTTTGAAAATTTTAGTTTTCGGTCAAATGACTGCACCTCAAAAATAATACAAAATTGTTTCGAACCGAAATATAGATGTGGGCGAACCAAATGTGAAGCAATAATTAAAAATGTTTTGCATCCATTTTTTAACAATCAGTTAAAAAACGAATTAAAAGAAATTAATTGCTTCACTATATTTACTGATGCATCCAATCATGGTGACCACAAAATCTTCCCAATATTAGTAAGATATTTCAAACCATACGAAGCAATAAAAATAAAAGTATTGGATATTGCATCCTTACCTGGAGAAACATCAGATATTATAGTTGAATATCTGATATCAACTTTAGAGAAAGATAATTTGCTTGACAAAGTTGCTGCTTATTCTGGTGATAATACCAACACCAATTTTGGTGGATTATCTAGATCTGGTGTTAAAAATGTGTTTTTTAAACTAAAACAAGTTTGTAATCGTGATATATTAGGTGGAATGAAAAAATGATATATGGAATGAAAAAAAATAGCTACAGATGCAAGATGGGTTGAAGTTTTTGTTCATTTCAAAAACAATAATTTGAGCCACAAATGTTTGGTAAAAATTGTTGAATATTTACTTTGTTTGCCTGGTACAAACGCTGCAGTCGAAAGGACATTTTCAGTGATAGATCAAATGTGGGATCCACAAAAATCGCAACTAAAAATTGAAACTTTGAAAGCAATGATAATAACAAAATTAAATAGTGAAATGAGTTGTACTGAATTTTATAATTTTATTAAACAACAAACAGATTTGTTAAAGAAAATTTCTTCAAGCGAAAAATATTTATAAATTTTACTAATATCATTTTCTATTAAACACTGTGAATTAATTTAATTTTTAATAATAAAAATTTTTATAATTGTTTAATTTTAAATAAAAAATCTTATCATTTTTTTTGTAAAATTTCACTAATAAGAATTCAAATTCAACGATTACTGTCCCGTTTTTCACATTTCAAATTATGGTCAGCCTATATTAATCTCAATATCAATAACTTTTCTTTCCTTTCTCTATTGTTAAAAATTATCTTAAATTTAAAAATATACATATTCATATAAGTGTATATATTTTTATATAGAATAACTACATTCTACTTATGTACGTACATACAGATATATTTTTAAAATAAATCGTGCACTGTTCATATTTTTATATATTTAAATCGTGATTTAAAAAAAAATGTTTTTTTTTTGTTTTGCTAAATCATAAAAAAATAAGTGCTGAGCTTTTTGGAAAACCGCATGATTTCAAACTTCGGACACTTAACATTCATATACTTTTTATTTGTTAGAATAAACATTATTATTTAGTTTTAAGAATAAAAGAAAAAAATAGCTTATGTGTTTATGAAAAAGAGCTGACAATATTTAAGACTGAATCTTCTTCTTCGACTTAGTATGCCCAATAACTAATGTTCGAAAAATAAAAAACTTACCTATAATAGTATGGAAACATAATATTCGTCAAAACATCTGTATAACCTTTCTTTAAATGTTTTTTTTTTTATGATGTCCAAAAAGGTCCTTTTTTATATTAAATATTAATATCCACTTCAAATCTCCACTTCAAAATTCAATTCTTTTTCAGCAGACTTTTTGTTTTTTTTTTTGTTTTTTGTATAAGGAATGTGTCGAATTTAAAAATTAATCGCTTTTATACCCCCTGATGTTGATTCTTATATAATCTGACTTTTAAACAAAATTCAAAGCTTATTCTATAAGACAAAAAAAAAATCTTTTAGGATTAAATTTAGTTGCACGTTCAATTTTTTTCAAGAATTTCTTAAATTCATTCGAACCGACAAAAACAAAATAATGCCAATTTCGATATAATGAACGTAGAACGAGTTGAGCTGCTTTTCGAAAAACAATTATTTTTCTATCCATTTTTCTGTTATAGTTTATTTGAAGAAAATTCATAATAGGGAACAATAGGGTTCTATGCAAAATAAATATACATAATTTACTAATTTTAATTTTTTGTGCTCCTGGAGTTGATAGTAATCCACGAAAAATTTATTCTTAAATGTTGATCTGTTGTTATATTTAACTATATAGTAACGTTAATGTTAACAGCAAAATTTATGTGAAATTTCGAATTTTTCGTTTTCTGTTTAATAAACATCAAGATAAAGAAATGTAATAAAAAATTTTAAGAAAATTTTATGATGACGATGTATTTTGTCCAAGAGCTAAACCATGAATTTTTAGCATTTTTTCGTAATAAAAAGTAAAAAAAAAAAAAAATTGATGATAGTTAGAATCCACCTTTGGCAGTTTAAAAAAAAATACACGGTAAATATGAAAAGAGAAAAATAATAATGACCATGAAACAATATGTATATATACTTATAATATATACATAACAAATACCATAGATACCAAATCCGAAAAAAGGATCACTTGATTGTATTATACTTTTTCAGGTGAGACTCAAAATTATAGTGGGAAAAAATATCTTGGCAATAGAAAATACAACTATTTGACAGTAGGTATATATATACATATATTTTTTAATAATATTTTTTACCTGGATATGTGCAATTTCATAAAATATTAGAAAACCCCTTAAAACATTCCTTTTTTTGGTTGTGTTTATTTTTTTTGTTTTTTTTTTCGTTTTCCAAATCAAGTTCTTTTTTATGGCTAGTAATTTTAATCCTTATGGATCATAAATTACATTCAATTTTGATTTTAACGTAATGTAAAAAATATTTTTTTTAAATAATATTTAGATAAAATAAAAGTTAGCGCCACTTCAAAAGGTTGTTGTATAGTAGTATAATATAGGAATAATTTCAATTTATTAAAATTTTATTATACTTTTCTTATAATTATTCAGTAAGTATATCCTGCAGAAGTGCGTATATTATTAAAAAAAGTACGAAAAAAGAAAATATTAAAGTTTTTTTTTTACAAATTCAACAATTACCAGCTATGTAAAAGCATTAATATTGAGAGCATTTTCGATGTAACTTGGGATAAGTAAATGCGGTAGATAAATGATTCTTTTGTCAATTTATTAATTAATTTTTTTTTTGTTACAATTATTCGTTGGTCTTTTGAACTGAATTTGGTTATTTTAAAACCCTAATTATTAATTACAATATTTATCTTATATATATATAATATATGAAATAATACTAATTTTTATTTTGGTATATTAATTTTTTTAATAATAATAATAGTATTATAGATGCTAATTTTTTCCGCTTATTTATAAGATATTACATTTACATTCTTATTTAAATTTATTTGTATATGTTAATTTTATTTTGTAATTCCTTTGATCTCGATATTTTAAAACGTAGAGTCTATTAACTTTTAACCGCAAAAATAACTTAAAACCACAAGATTTATTAATAATTTTCACTTACTCTAATTAATTGCAATATACACAGTATGGTATAGAAATATTTAATTACACAAGCAAGCATATAATTCAATATTTAATACGCATATTTTTATTTTTTTTTTGTAAATAAGTCAAATATGATTATGTAGCAGCATATGTGTACGTACTGCACATAATGATGTTATTACCATTTTGAAAATAAAATTTATTACACTCAAAATGAAATAAAAGTAACACAAAACTTAAATTTCAATATAAAGAATTTAAAAAATTATTATTTTTCAACTCACTTAATACTATAGTATTCATTTATTTTATTTCTTTCTTAACATTATTGGTTTATGAAAAAAAAAGAGTTAAAGAATTTGTTTTATTTTTTTTTTTTAAACAACATAGGTTGTATGTATGTATAAAAATAATGAAAATAATTATAAATTTATTTCACGATTAGCTACAGTTTAAATTAAAGACCGGCTTTGAATTATTATTATCCAATAATTTTTTATTTATTTATTATTATTAACTTTTGTGTATTCGTACATGTAGGTTTGTAAATATGTAATAATAAAAGCGAAAAATTCAAGCTCATCTTTTCGTTTCAACAAATCGCTAGTAGTATAGTAAATCTAGTAATAAATCTGTTTTTAAAAAAGGATGTTTCCTTTTATTTATGGTTATATAATACCCGACACACATTAAGTTCATGCTAATTCAGTTGATACTGTACATTAAAATTGAGATAAAAATCTATTCAGAATGTTAGAACAATGTACAATAATAATTACAAAATTAATACACAAACTCTTAAAATAAATGCTGATACTTAGTAGAATCAATCAATTTATGCATAAATATATTTTAACTTGCTTAACATTTATTGGCAAATATTGTCGCGACAGAATTATCGATATACTTACTGTATATTTTATACATATATAAAAAAAAAAGTACTTCATTAAATAATCTTTTAAATAATGCAAATATTGTAAGAGAATTTAAAATAAAATGTTAAAAAATTTTAATATTTTTATTATTATTAAATTGAATTAATAAAAATTGTGCATTTTGGAAGGACAGGACATTTTTATCTATTAATTTTTCAAGTCAAATAAAAAGAAGAGTGTTGAAATATTTTATATTAATCGATATGTTAAACGGCTGTACATTTTAATATAAATTTAGAAGAAATCCCACAAATTTGAAAAGCAATAATATTATTAACTATTTATTAAATACCATTTTAAGTTTCTATGTGCGTTGACATCATAATCAAATATATTTTATTATTAAAGTTAAAAAAAAGCATTAATTAAGGCAATAATTATTGAAAACAAAACCTGATTTATAGTATTACTCAGTTTATAGTTGAATCAGAATAAGAAAATGCGAGGGGAATTATGAGTAAAGTATAAAATTGACAATGCTCACAGAGTTTGAAGTTTGAGTTAAATTGTCGATTCCACTATGTATAAATTTCAATTAAATTAGAAATAAATAATATTGTGTATAATTACAACCTCTCATACTTTCGATTCAGATATATTCAGATATATTCAGCTATATACTTTTTATTGAAATATTAGCTTAATTTCAGCACGAGAAACTCCAGCGGTGTTATAATATGTTCAATCGAATTTAATTAAATACTTTGATTGCACTTTTTAAGCTTTCACCGTATATTATAAAGTAAAATATTTAATTATATTTACGAATATTCCATAGAATAATAAAGCTTAATTGTGCCTTGTTTGAATCATCAAAAATAAAATATGGATAAAAATGCCAAATATTAAATTCTGATAAATTCAAATAAAATTAATCAAAATATCATGCCAATTTCCACAGAATTTTAACTCCATACATATACCTATGTATGTAGGTACGTAATAATATTTAACTTATTTGTCTTTTCTGATTTAAAAAAAAAAAATTTAAATTAATAAATCATATTTTTTATGGTTTTTTTTTCTTCTTGTTAAATAAAATTCATGTTCATTTTTTATTTTTTTTTATTTTTATTTTCAGGTAAGATTATATCAATTTGGTCAAATGGCATTATTGGCTAAAAATAAAAATATAAGTTGCAAAAAATTTAAAGGATTTAATTAGAAATCAGACAATGTCAAAATCACACAGGTCAGATTTAATTAAAAATAAAACAGAAAAAATAAGTTATAAAAAATTTATTCTCGTGCAGTCGTGAAACGAAATGTGGAAAAAAGAGAGATGAAGAAGTACTAAAGATTTGGTTGTGGGGACGGACTTTAGTATAAAGATTTGTGTTTTATGTTTACTTTTCTTATGAACTTTAATATAAGAAAAGTAAAACCCGATTGTTGACTTAAATTTGAATTGATGAGCTCTTAAAAAAAACTTCAGAACAAAAACCTTCAAATAATATTAGAAAATTAAAATGCAAAATAACACTTTTTTTTTAATTAAATACAAATCGAGGCAAATTTTATGATTATTTATGACTTTTAGCAGTTTTACTATTCCGTAATATAAAAGCAAGAAATTCTTTAGAAATCAAAAACTAGTTTTAATTTGTTTTATTTGTTTATTCAAAATATCACACAAATTTTTTTTTTACTTTTATTCAAATGTTTATTAATTTTATATTTATAAAAGTAAAAGAAAAAAACGCAAAAAAATTTAAAGTTCAAACATACAAAAAACCAAATGTACCCAAAAAAAAATTTTTCGAATTCCTAGTATTCAAATTATGTTTTATTTTTAACAAAAAAAGTAATTAAAATACTAAATTCCAGTTTTATGTTAAATGAAAAACAATATGAGCTTTTTGTTTCAGAACATTAAAAAAAAATTTAAAAAACTAATATCTTGGAAAATATATGAATCTTAATTGCTTGTCCTAAAAAAGGTCAAAACCATCTTGAAAATATTTTTAAAAAAGAATTTCATAATTGCATGTTAAAATTTTTATGATTATTTTTTTTCTAGATTGCACAATAGTTAAATTATTACATACTTCATCTTAGAGAATCAAAATATCAGAAATTTAACTTTGGAAGCAATGACAATAAAAGTCAATTCAATTGTGTAGTTATTAAAATGATTTTTTTCAAGTCAATTCAATTGTGTAGTTATTACACTTAACAGTTACGTCAAGAAATATGTTGCTATACGGCTATACCCTTACTCATATTTGCTAGTGCTAGCTCTTATTTCAAAAATATGTTTTAACTACATTACATATGTCTTGAAATCATTTTAATTGAAAGTTAAAATATAGCGTTCCTAGCAAAACTATACTTATCTTATGTTAATATTTTTTGTATCAAAAAAATATACATCCTTAGGGTAATAATTATAACAATATTCTTTGATTTTTTGGTTAAAATAAACTAGCAGATTTATTTTTACTTTTTTTTAAGTAGTATTTAGTCTGTTCAGAGGAAACTGTTTTGTAATTGATAATCCACATTGTATCTTACTTAATTTTGTTTTTCAGCTTGAATATCGCTGTTATAGAATATTTTAGAAAATCAAAACTAATCAAATTCAATGATTAAACAAATCAACACCTATTCATTAAAATATTTTGTAGCACAGCAAAATATTTAAAAAATAAATTTGAATTATAAAAAACAGAATTTACGACAAGAAAAAATTACTACAGTATATATGTTATAATTATTTACCCATAAATATTAACATACTTTTAAAAACGTTCTAAATAAAACAACTAATGAACAATAAATACTAATTATTCTAATGAAAATGAGAAAAAAATTATTATTACAGACAATTAAATTTATATTGAAATTATCGTTGGTATCATAAGGGAGTGCCAGTACGCTTTGAAACAATTGTAACACCAAAATTTGTTTAATTTTGATTAAAACAAATATATATCTCTGTACCTATTTTTAAGATACCAAATGATTATCCTTTTATAGTTTACGTTAAAAGAATTTATAAAATTTTAGTTTGAGGATTTACAAATAGTTAAAATAAAATTCTGAATACATTTTAAAATTATACCATAATTCTAGTGTTTTTAAATCTTTCTGCAAATACTTGGGTTTTTGAAATAATTTCTCAAAGACGCATTGAAGTTATTGTTCGAATTTATGTTTTAAAGTTTCGCAGTTTTTTTCAATTTTATTCTACACCTATTATAGATTATTATTATCAATTAATATACGCATTTAAATTAGATGTTTTTAAATTAGTTAAATTTTTAAATTAGATTTTCCTTCCTTTAGCTCCCGTATAAAACCTTCCAAAAGACATACTATCAGTAAAATATCAAAATTTTAACTTCACCAAATCTTTTTTTCAACACAAAATTACAAGTTTTATTATGATTTTTTTTATTTGAAAAAAATTAACTGGAATTAATAACAGTAATACCAATTAGCTTTCCCATCTTATTCAAAAAATATTTTCTTAAAATTTTATAAAAAGTACCGCCTTTAAAATTTAAATTGAAATCTATAAAATTGAACCAACAAGGTTTGTTGAAAAAATTCTTTTCATTACTTATTCGTAATGTTAACACATTATTTTCTCAAAATATTTCCACTTTAGACCAGCCAGAACTGAAAGAAACTTAATTACATTTTTCAAATTATAGTTATGAATTATTATAACATTATGTATTATACTATCTGAACTAAACCCTAAACTAATCGCTTAGAAGAATTCAGAATTTCTTTCTTTTCGTACTTTTTGCAGATTATTACTTTGGACTCGACCTTTGAATCAAAAATAACATAATTTTTTGCACAATTTTGTACCAAAAAAAAACATCATGTTTTCAATAATCATCATCTTAACACGCATACAGGCAAATTAAAAAAAAATTAAATTGTCGATATTTCTTTTTGTGGTAAGAAAATTTTTTTAAGATATTTTGCCAAAATTAAAAAGAAATTTCTTTCGACTTAATTAAAAATTTTTTTTGATTGTAAGTTGTGGGTTTGTTGTAAGTTGGTTATATATGATCGATATTATGTAAATTCAAATAATTTACATAGTTAAATATAAATATAACTCAGAGATGAACATCGTATATAATATTTTCAGTTTGCTAATTTTTCTATTGATTTTTCCTTTTTAATTAGAACAAAATTTATAGACGCCGGCTTTAGATAAAGGACTGTTATAAACAAATTGGACAAAAATATTATCAGAAACTTGAAATTGAAAGATACTTTTAAACTATCGCTTGCACTTAAATTCTAAATTGTAAAGTTTAGTCTGCTTCTATCGTAGTTTCAAAAATAAAAGATATTTATATTTATGTTACGGCGAATGTGCGAAGTCCGGTGAATGTGAGTTTACTTTTGGTAAATGTCAATATTACAGTAGATTTACCGGCCCGATTGGCGCCGCAAATCCCACTGACCGACCACCAGTTCGCCCGCCCGCCACTCCGCACTCCCCTATTTGGATAAGGGATACCCCCTCTACGCCCTACACAAAAATGGGGCCAATCGGGTCGGTAAATGCAATGTAATTTTAAAATTACGGGTTTTTAAACTCACATTCACCGGACTTCGCACATTCGCCGTAACATATACAACTCTATTCAACTATACATAATTATAACAAAAATATAAACATTTGCTGTACCAAATTTATCACAAACATTTTAATTTTGTTTTCTTTTTATAACAAATCTTAACATCAAACTATTTCATTTACCTTTCAGTTAGTTTTTTTTTTTGCATTTTAAAATAAAAGTATTTGTAAACACTTATTCCTATTATATAGTAGTAGGTAATATAAATAAAAAATCTAAAGGTATAATAATAGGTAGATATTCAGTTTTAGTTAGTTACAAGTTTATGTTCTATTATGTTCTTCACATGTTCAAAAAAAAAATCGATCAAGAAGAGAGAAGTCTGTTTTTTCACTGATATGATTCTGAAGTAGTTGGAAATAATTCTAGATCTGGTTGGATAACCGTTCCTTTACCCTCAACGATTAACACATTAATGAGAAATGGCACTAAAAGCGAACAATATAACCTTGTGAAATATACAAAAAAAAAATATTTAATTAAATAAACAATTTAATAAATACGTAATTATTTTAATTTCAGAAGCTAAAATCGAAATATGAACATAAGTAAATACGAAAATGAACTAATAATATATGTCCGACAGAAAATTTACATAAATAGTCCATTATATTCTTAAATTTGTATAAAACTCTAAATTTTCAAATACTGAACTTGAGTGGATATTTTAAAATTATTTTCAGAAACGCTAGAATTCTCGAGTGTCAGAAAATAAACTAATCGAATTCATTTTGTATTTAATGCGAATTATTTATTTTTATAAAATACCTGTTGCTTAATATAAAATAAGAAATACAATTTTACCTACTACTACTACCCATGTGGTTGTTCAGAGAGGGGTAAATATACAGTGTTAAATCGTATATAGCAGTATATATATTTTATTATTTAATTTTTCGTTTTCAAATACGAGAGAAAATTGAAAATATTTCAATATATCTTTTTTTATGGAACAATATTTTTTCTGATTTTACCTGGAAAAACAATTCATGCACAGCATGGTATTGAAAAACGCATAAGGTTTTTTTTTTTAATAAAAACCAAAATAAAGATTGAAATACACTGCGGTCCTCTTAAGAGATTCAAATATCGATATGCCAAGCAGATATAAAATGTTATTTGAATCTAAAATTCTGATCTAAAAAGATTCTTAAAAGTTCTGAAAGAGAATAACTTAGAGAGAAAATAAATTAAATTAATGTATTTGAATAATACTTTGTATTTCGTCTAATCTCATAGAATTATTCTATATTTTTAATGATATTTTTCTCTATCCTGTCCAAAAATCTAGCTTTAGCGTTGAGAACTTACTTAGTTTTCCACTTGAGATCAAAAGTTTTATATAAATTATTACTACATGTTATGGAACATTTGATAAAATTGGGAAATTAAAAAAACTATTTATACGACACGCGTATATGAATCCTTAATATCAACCATCAAAATATATATGTTTGATATGTACAAAATATCATATTGCTTACAAGTTTCAAGTTAAAAATAATGTGCATAACAATTTTTTTTATATAAATTTAAAATCATATAGAGAGTTTCGAGAGTAATCGGTGAATAAATAATGTTCTACGATACGTAAAAGCATATTGCTCTTAAAGTAATTGTATAATCTACTGCTTTTATAGGGTGAATTTGAACTGACAGAATCGCGGTCTATATTGTAATGTATTAAATCCTTGTGAATCTAATGTAAATATTTTAAACATTTTCATTTATTCCTTACCCTTGTCTTCTTACCAATAAAATGTTAACTTGAAATTAATAATTTTACCTTGTATCCATCAATTAGAGAGCAGGTACTACGATGTTGCCGAAAAGTTAAATTTAAATAACAACTCTGGTTTGGTCAAGCTGTATATCTCTTTTGTCTTATAATTTCAAAAAGGAACAATGTTTAAAAGTTTGGAGATCGCTTTTTTCCCTGCACTATTATGCACACAAGTATGTATGCCTTAAGTTCTACATGATAAATACATAATTCTTTTGTAAACTAAATTTTTTCTTTTGAAAAATAATATAGAATTTTATTTTTTCTTGTTTTTTTTTTTTTTTTTAATAAAAACAAAATACTTTGCTGTCAGATATGTTGGTTTCCATTTACACTTTAGGTACATTTGTAAAAATTAAAATTTTAAATACGAATATAGATGTGAGACTTTCTTTAACAATCGCCATAAAAACGGACTAAAAATTGAAAAGTTAAAAATGGTTTGTATTTTAGATTTTAACGTATTCAAGATTACAGAAGGCAATAAACGTTTGCGGGTATAAAAATTTCTTATAATTTAGGAAGTTAGACACATGAGTTTGCTAGTATGGAAAAAAAGAGTTCAAATATTTAGTTTTTATGTCAAATTAGCTTAGTTTTTTCTACCTTAAACTGATTATTACCGTAAAGAATAGAAATCATTCATTTCTCCGGGTAAGGGTAAGTAGTTTTTCTCATCAGGGCTTGCTTTTTCTTTTTTTTCACTCATTATAGAATAACCTTTTATATTATTTTTATTTTCCACAAATAAAACTCATAGGTACAATAAGAAAAAAAATCTTATAGAATCGTGGGCTCACGGTTTCTCAAACAAGAATATCAAATCCATAGAGGCCTTAAAAATTTTACACCTACATGAACATTTTTTTAACAAATACTATGAGAATTAAATATAAATTTAAAAAAAAAATAAGAAAACTAAAATCACCTAGACGAGTAGTTGTGCCATCTCATTTTTTTTTTTTTAACTGTGAGGAAAAACCAATTAATTTACCTGGGTATAATATAATATATGTAATTTAATTTTTCTCAAGAGAAAAACTTTTATAATCAATCTTTCAGCTGACACAAACACTTTACCAAAGTTGATTTTACCTTGCCACAGATACATAAACATGTTGCACAATCATTTTATATATTTTTATCCATATAAATAAAATCTAAAACAGGTAAATCATATAAGTCTGTGACTTGTTTTGAAAACAATCCGGTTTTTAGTGTAATATGTATGTGTAAATACTTTAATATAAAATATACATAATTTTTTGTTTGTTTGTTATTTTTTGTAAGCAAAAAGCATACAATTTTGTAAATTTGAACCGCGCTTTAGTTTGAGTTAAATCGTTAATGGTGGTACGCAGGCGCCGCTGTTTTAAAATAATTTTTTTTCTTTCATATTAGAAAATTCCTATATCTTTTTATATTTCCAAATTTTGTGAAAGAGCAAAATTTTTAATAAAAATAAATTTTAAATTTATTTTTAAGTATATAGATTTTTTTTTTATTATGTGTGATGGCGTTCTATAAATATTGATAATTTATTATTTTAGAAAAAAAAAAAAAGTTAATTAATTTTGTAAATTTAAGCTAAAGTCTACAGGTTAAGGTGAAATATTTTACGTATTAAACAAAAAAAAAAAACAATAAACAAACACGGATATGTAAATTTAAACAAAGTTTTTAATTAAAAAAAAACAGATTTTATTGTTTTTTGAACAAATGTGGATAAATTTCTTTGCTAACCTAAAATATGACCAAATTTGATATTATGTGAAATAAAAAGCTCTACAGTGAAAAATCTTCAGGCTTCGTAAATAAGCCTTTGCTACATATTAACTTAATCTTGTTTCAATGTTTTAAATATTGAAATATTTTCGCGCTTCTGATGTTCAACTACATAGCTTCTCTTATTGAAGCTAATATCTATTCGGTAGTAAACAAAAATTTCAGAAATTAATTATCTTTGGAAAATAAATAACAATTAAATCCATGATTTAAATAATTTTATAGTATGTTCCAATAATTAAGATATTTTGCGTAAATTATAAGTTACAAAATTTATTTTTTTTTTCTTCATATAATTCCTTCCAAAGCGGATATTAATCGACAAAATTCAAAATAAAAAATGAAACTTTTTTCATAAATTTTTACTTTCTAAACAAGTTTTTACATTTTTACAATCATATGTTTTAATATTTCGCAATTATAAATTTAAGCGAATATTGGATACTCACAATATAGGAGAAAAAATAAAAATTAATAAATGTGGAAAAAAATATTATGAAAAAATTTTATACATAAAAATTAAATAAGATACCTAAGATCGTAAAAAAATTAATACAACTATTTGAAAACTGAAAAAAAAAGTATTTGGTTCAAAACAGTTTGCTGAATAATGTATTCATGATGAATAGATTAATTTTAGTGGGACTTTTGCTATTTACAAATTTTATTGCAGTGTCCCAAGCAAGAGCTCGTGATCGTTATACTAGGAATAATAACGGTGAACGTGAGAATCGTAAACGACAAGATCGAATACGAAACCAGCAACATAAAAATTTATTTCATAGTAATAATTTAAATAATCAATTTAATCATAATATCGGTTTTCAAAATAATAATTTACAATCATTATCACAACATGGCGGTAATCTTGGACTAATCGAGGAAAATCATACAGAATTTGTTAAAGGAAAAAGTAAGTTTAAATTATGTTTTGTTCAAGTACTATTCAAATATTATATACATAACACTGAAAAGGTATGTGAAATGAAGTCATATTACATTATGTATGTTTTTGAATTCAAATCAGTTTTTAAGGTGTAATAGTATATAAAACCCTTTCGAGAAGCTTGAAAAGATAGGGTTACAATTTCATAGTGTAAAATCGTAATGTTTCTAACAGTCGTGCTAAAACATCATAGAACTACAGTCGAATTATTAAATTCAATTTGGTGCCAAAAAAAGCTTATGTCTATTTGGAATTTTCATTTATTAATGTAATATTGAGAATTTACATTTAATCAAGATTAATTTAATTGAAGAGGAAATTAAGTAAGTGAAAAAAATAATTAATGAAAGAAACTATTCATAAAAATAGCACTTTTTTTTACCTTAACCTTCGGGAAATATAAATATTTTATTTGTAATATTCAATATTGAATTATTGATCCTTATCATTATGCAAATAGTAATTTAATTTTAATTTAAAATAACCCTCATAGAAAATTTTCTTATCTATATAATCCCCGCTAAAATAATTTTTATCATATTCAAATATAAAGTTTACATTATTAGAAAAACTTTTCTAAATTGCAAAGCTATAGGATTATATAAAGAAAAAAAATTAATAAAACCTAATTAAAATCTTTAACATCTTCTGTAACTCTATAATATATAATTATATTTGTGCTTAATTGCTTTAATATTATACATATATAACATATGTATAAAGTACATAGTTTCCATAAAATTAACGTTCTTAAAAATAAATTTAATTAGAAAATGATAAGTTGTAATTTTATACTTCGCTCCACCCGAACGTATATATTGTGAACTTTTATTGTCCAGGTTAATATTATGAGCAATTTCATATGTTTTTATTTTTAACTATGTGTAAATTATGATCCAAAGGCTAAGTAAATATAAATAGAAACATTTTACATTTTATCAGTTTGTTGTACATTTTCAGGTAAATTTTGTTTATAAGATACTAATAATATAACAACTGAGTTTTGTCGAAAGAACCATGTTTCATTAATTTGAATGAGAATTTCTTGATTAAAATATATCTTCTGTTTTTTTGGTTTTTTAAATACATAAATAATAAAAAAAATCAGTTGATAACCGATTACAATGTTTAAATACATTTTTTGAACATTCAGTACGTATATAAAGTAAGAAGACATTAATAATTTTTTATACAAATTATCAAAAAAAAAATTATTTTAGAAATGCAAATAATAATTTTTGTGTACATCGAGAGCTTAACTTCGTTAAACAACATGAAATATTTTAAGTTATAACATAATAGCTGAAACTATATATTCATATATTTCATTTATAATATATATGTATATACGCATTTAAGTTAATTTTGGGTTTAAGTTTACTTAAAACGTAATTCTGATTAAAATTCGAGCTTTAAAAATATTTGGGAAATGTCTATGTCGTTTGAATATTTGTATGTTGGTATGCCACATATTATTATTCTGAAAATTATGATAATTATTATGTATGTCCAATAATGTATTGATTTTTGTCATATAAAAAAATTGAATGTTAGGGAATAAAAAAAATCTAATTTACTAAGAACTTTTCCCTAAATAATTATTCTGTTTATTTTTATTAATAATAGATTAAATAAAATTGTTGTTGTTTACAAGATATAGGTACTTATTAAGTATTCCTGTGTGATAAAAGCGATAAAAATCTAGAGTATTTGTAAACAATATACATACGATTACAACAAAATAATAAATTTTCAATTCATGTCAAAAAGATATCAGTTTTTAATAAGATAATAAATAATACAGAATATTATGATTGTTGTTTTCTCTTAAAAAGCCTATTTCCAAACTATTTTATCATACTAATATATACAATATTTTGGAATTTAGTGTTAATCTTTTTAGATATTCTACAAATAGAACTTGTCAATTCATTTACAAATTGTATTTATTTAAATTTAAAATCGTTTATGTCATTAAATGGCATTTCAACTTATTTGTATTTTTATTTTCAACATGCAATGAATTCATTTTTGAGCATTAATCTTTTCCAGCCCACTTTTTATGTAAATAACGCTTCCTCAGCAAAAGTTTTTCATAATCACTTAACTTCCGTCGAAAAAAAAACCATTTTAACTAAAACAAAACTTAAATTATAAAGTGCGTTTTAATATAAAAAAAAAATTATGTATAATTATGTATAAATAAAAATGCTATACTGATCATTTATTTGTTTTTTTTTTATTAACAAATATATATTTTAACCTGTCAAATAAATATAATTTTAACATGGCTTATAGATATATAAGCTATAAGATATAAATTCCAGAATGTCTGTATTTATATTGAATTTCTTTTTTCTTATCAAAATACAGTTCTGTATTTGATCTATTTTTTTTTACTAAAACTTTTTAAAAATAAATATTTTAAGATTTAATAAGAACCAGAAAAGTGTTTTCAAGACAACAACAAAAAAAATATGAACATTAAACGAAATTTAGAAATAAAAAAAAATATATTTTGTTTAATAACTATTCAAATAATATGGTTTTGCCGCTGCAATATTTTTTATTTAATTGCCAAAAAGTTATTAAAAATAAATTTTATTTAAAATAACTAAAAGTTTAGAATTTTACTTTAAAACTATTTAATACTGTACTATCAAGCATATTTATGTATCATAAATATTATTCAACTCCAATAGATCTAATTTAAATCATGTTTTAAAATGAAAAAGTAATATTTTAATCTTTAATGTATAATTAAAGTTAAAAGTTAAATATATACGTAGCATATATGTATATCTTGAGAACTAACCAGCATTTAAAGATCTAATAAATTTGATAAGACAAAAATTTTTAATTTTAAATTACTTTTTCTAAATTATTAAAACGTATCAAATTTAAAAGAAAATTATAATTTTTTTTTCTTCTTTTTTTAAAAATATGATATTTGAGTATCGATAACAACGAATATTTTATTTTAAATGGGAGGGTAAATTTTTTATGTTTTTCTTCTCTGAACGAGGAAATCAATAAAAATAATGCTAATAATAATTTTCAGATCAATCACTAATTTGTTTCCTGATAAATTTTTGTGAATGAATTTAAAATTCCACAAAAAAATTTATGAGTATGATTTTAAGTGTTATATTATTCTTAAATGACTAAAAAATAAAGCTTTATGATAGTACAACGATCAGTCAAAGTTTTTAATATTATTACAGATTCTTCTTCATCTTCCAGCCAGAGCTAAAATTTTGTGGGCCTTAATGGCCCTTATCATGGAACTCGCCTTCATTTTCGACTCGACGCGAATCTCAAAATCGCTACGAATCTTTTTCAGTAACATGGAATTCTACGCTTTTTTGGCGAATGTTTTTAATCTGTCAGTTTATCATAGATGTAATTTATTTAGTGTAGGTGTAAAAAAAAATTTTTTTTTTATATTCAAAAATAAACAGGAATAAAATCTTAAAATTCATAAGTAAAATAAAAAATAATATTTATTTTCTAGAATAATTATGGTTTACATAAAAATTTTCATTTTATTACAAAAAAAAAAAAAAAATTTTTATGCAAAAAAAAAATACTCGAAAATAATGTTGTTATTCCCTTTAATCATTTTTCTATGAATTAAAAAAAAGAAATTCGTAAATTTTATTGAGAGGAAATTTTCATCCACTTTTCCATTGGAGGGAAAATTATGAATTGGGTTCTATTATACATTCGGCGGGCGAAAATACATCTTTTATTTTGTATCATCGATTTCGATTTTGCGAAAATTTACTGCGAATTAAATTCTACTGAGTTGATGCAGTAGAATTTAAAAAAAAATTTGTGTAAATTTCATTTTTTCGGTTGTAGGTATGACGAAAACTCTTTAAAAAAATGTTAAATTAGAAAATCCTTAATTTAAAAATCTTTAAAGTATCAAAATCATTACTTTTCAAAAATTTTAATATCGAAAAAAAAAATAAAATTTGAGATAAATCTGATGCAAAGTTTTTTAGATATAAATTTCAGCACAAAAAAAATTTATCTATCCGTATTTCATTTCTAAGGGAACTTTAACATAAATTTATTTGGTTTTATAAAAATAGCTGGCGAAGTGCCGTTTTCTTCAATCACTCAGAATGGGCTGAAACTTGGAGGGGGGGTAGAGGTGGTGCCCAAAAAAAAATTTTTTTTTGTGCCCGATTTGCCCTTTTTTTGGGTAGTGACCGCCCGCCCCCGTTTTTTGAAAAATTAATTTCTCGTCAAAGTTGTTTAAAACTTTTTGGAAAAAGGCTAAACGTATGATGTAACGTATGAAAATTTTGAAGGGCCATAACTCCGAAATGGGGGCCTTCCCGCAAAAACCGTCTCCGATTTAACATTTTAGGGACCACCTCTATTACCTGCCCAAAAATAGGGCAAAACGGGCACAAAAAAATTTTTTCTATACAAAAATGTATGGAAACTTTGGGGGGCCCTATCTCCGAAACAGGGCCTTTGCCCCAAGAACTGATTTCAGTTTTGGGAGTTTGGGCACCGCCTCTACCACCCCTCCAAGTTTCAGCCCATTCTGAGTGGTTCAAGGAAACGGCACTTTAGCTAACAATTTTTATTTTTATTTAAAAAAAAGAGACTTGAAAATTATAAAAAAACACTTCTTCATAAAAAAATTATATACTTTTTTGTTTTTGTTTTTGTATTCTTACATTCGATTTTTTTTGACGTTTCGCTCAGTTAGGTGTCGAATTCTATGATATGGTTAGAGATGCAGAGCGAAAGTTAGATACGCGGCGAATTGTGATTTTAATAAAAAACCCAAAAAAAAAATTTCTAGGTGGGGCAGCTTAAATAAAAAGTTGCCCCACCTAGTAATAGGAATGTTAATAAATAAAAGAGTAAAAATGGAAATTGAAATTGCATTTTTAATTGAAAATTGAAAATTGACATTCGCCAAAACTGAAAATTTATAAGGAAATTCACTATCGAATTCCATGATTCGGAAATTCGCTTTTAGCGAATTCGAAAGGTGAAAACGAATTCCATGATAAGGGCCATTATCTAAAATTTTGATAAATATTTTTATTCATTTGTGAAAAAAAAAAACTAATAAATGAAATGGATCAGAAAACTTTTCATTTAAAATTACATATTATTAACATGCATATGCATAATAATACTACATACATATAGCTGTTAAAATATTTTTATTGATTTTAGCATATTAAGTGATTTTTTTCCATATCTTTTGTCTCAGTTGATCTTAACGTTTATTATATTTCATTATTTTAAGAAAATTTTAAATTACATAGTTAAATTGTTATAACATCAAATGAAAATCATACAAATTCAACTTAATTTCTAACTGTTGCTTTATTAACAAAGTAATATTTAACATTCCAATCTTTTTTTTGTTCAAAAAAGAAATTCATCTTTAACTTAATTTTTTTTTTTTTAACAAAAGGTTATGATTGATCTTTTTGCCCACAGAAACTTTTTTAAGAAACCAATTAATAAAAAAAAAAAAACTAGAAATTTTCCTTTTCAAATTCAACTAAAAATGATATAGGTTGGAGTTTTTTAACAGCCAAAATATAATTCTTATTTAAAAAAAACCAACAGAAATATTTTCCTATATACCGACCTATCTATATATGAATAATAAGATTGGAGGTATACTTTCATATTCTTACGTAGTGACGTAATATTCTTTATTTTTTAATAATCTTTAAGATTTGTGAAAATAATAATAAAATCTACATAATTCTACTTATTGTTTTTTTTTTCGCAAATGATTTTTTTTTTTTTTGTAAGTAAAATGTATATTTTTAAAAACTTACGGAAAAGTTTTTTGACACAATGTTCTTAATTTTAAGCCACTCACAGACGTCATCATTACTTACAGAGAAGACCTTTGTATTTTTTGTCTCCTTGAATATTTTTTAAGAAAAAAAATCTTTCTGCAGCATCCAAATAAATATTATAAACATTGGAATCTTATTTATAAAAAAAATATAAAAAAAAACAATATTATATGTATTTGATATTTTGTCGTATCACGGTGTACTGCAATTAAACAAGAATATTTTTTTACCTGTATTTTTTATGTCTTGTGGCGCAAATCTGCCTTTACAAAATTAATAACAAATATAACCTACGGATTATTTTATGTTCACAATTTTTTATTGTATGCTTTTTTTTTTAAGATCTTCTAGTGGTTTCTTTTCAAAATATTATGAAAAAATATATTTTGTTTTTATTCCGTACCAATACAATTGCATAACAGCCATTGAAAACATAAAAATCACTCTCTATATATACTACATACATATAAGCGAAGAAATAGCACAAATACAATTAAAACAAAAAATAAAAATTGTAAACAATGCTATTCATATACATATACATATTATTTAAACATACTTCTTTTTCTTTTTGGAGATATAAATTTTTTTTTTTCAAATCTTAAAAGTTAACTCAACGTTTTAATAATCAAGAAAATCCGAAAAATAGGTTGAAAAATTATAATTTGGAAATTATTTTTTTCGGCCTTATTTTTTTTTTTTAAAGAACATAAAGGCATTTCAATTGTTACCGTTATGCTGTAATATTCATACATAATAGATTGAATTATTGAATTTTTATTTGTATATAAAACATTGTGAATTGTTAGTTTTTTTTTAGTATTAAAATTTTGATTCCAGTTATGTCAAGAGTATCGACATTTTTAAACTGTCTTACCAAGATGATGTGACATAAGAATCAATCTGCGAATCATCGAAATTTTCGTATAAATATCTATTATTTTATGCTTAAGATTACGGCGAAAAGCTTGTGATAGAGCTAAATTTTTATTTCTACTTATTTGATGTGACGCAATTACAAAAAATATTAAAAAAATATAAATAGGTGAAATATGGAAGTAAAAACCATTATTTATTGAACTTTAGAAAATGTGTATAGGTAGGCCTAAAAATGTACATACATCAACTTACTTGTTAAAATAATCTTGGTTTTTTCTTTTTCATTATTATTCTAATAATTATTATGTAAAAGCTGATGTTTCAGCGAAAATTCAGTATTTTAAACTAATTTCCCAAAACATTTAGAGGACCCCAAACCTCATTAAACTATATAATAGACAACCTTTAGACAACTAAGGAAAATTTCAATGAAATGTTTCATAATTTCTTCGTAGGGAAGCTGTATTCGTTATTATAGTTATTATTAAAGTGGGTAAGTATTTAATACATAATATTAAGTGGCAAGTTAGAAAAAAAAATATTTAAAGAACTACTTAATCTATTAAAATTGATTTGTAACAGAATATGTCCATAAAATTACGGTATAAGCATTTTAATATTTTTTTATTTTAATGTTATTCTTGTTGCACAATTTATTTTATGTACATATGTGCATTTCGAGTTATTGCGTTTTTTGTTTTATTTTTTTGAAAAAAAAGTAAAACATCAAAATGTACAACAATACATGTTTAATTTTTTTTTTTGCAGAAAGTGTAAACAAACCTTAAAAATCATACCTACATTGTAATTTTTACAAGTGTTAATTTAAATTTTTACGCTTTTTGATTTTTTTTTGTTGAATTTTTTTTTTTAATACATACTTTTAGTATTTTATGTACATTATATTTTAGGTTTGCAATATGAGTATTTCTGGCGACAATGTTTATTATTTTGATTATTATGTACATTTATATTACAAAATTTTTTCTCGCCAATTTAATCATTTTTAAAAACGTCGGAACATTGAGAGTTCTGTTATGGAGTAATTATGATCAAATAATCTCATTAACTACCTTTATCTGCAATAGAAAACAAATTTAACGGAATTAATAATAGTGTTACATAAGTTAGAAATTCACTAAAAGTAGGCCGGAAGAGTTTATTATTGTATTACCATTCCTCGTTGAATTTTTATTACTGTATAATCCCTTGAGTAATTATGAGATTTCATGAGGAAATTAAAATTTCTAAAAAAAAGTTCTCGTTATAATAAACTATACTCTCAAATTTATAAATTATTAAATATTTTTTTATTTATTTTTATTATTGTTTAAAAACAAATAAAAGGTTAAAAAGACGAAAGCGAATTTAATTTAACACATTTTATAATTAAATGTCATTAAAAACATTCTAAGACATTGTTTTTATTTGTATTGATTCGATAATGTACATAAAAAAGAATTTAATAACTTTTACTTAAATGCGTGGGCAGTATCGTTTACTTTTAATTTTTCCAAATTCCATGTAGAAATCTAAAAAAAAATTAATGTTATATATCTTTGAATAAGCATAAAGCAATAAAAATATCTCGTTTTTACTAGATGAGGTGTGTATAATGTACACAACTATTTAATTATCTGTACGGTTGTAATGACGTAAAGTTGGGAAAGAAGCAAAAAGTATAAATTTTCTTCAATATAGGATATATAAATAGAATTTCATTAGATTTTCTTTACCTGATTTAATATGTATATATATCCTTCCCAAATCAGTTAATATTATAAAATTTCAGGATTTCGAACTACATAGTATATCAGTAAATCTTTTGTATTTGAATATTATATAAAGCTGAGTTCGTTTCTACTATAGTTATTAAGGAGCCGTGCTCGTGCTCCTGAGTTTTTTAATTCAATTTTAATTGCTTATCACTCTCTTTATAGGTTCAAAATGATTAAAATTTTTGTAAAAATACGTACATGTACCTATTTTTCTTCATTGAATAAAAGATTTTAACTTTTTATAAATAAGAATTTTGAATAATCAATTTTTATCCAGGAAATTTTTCATTCTAAAAATTGATAATTGATATTTAGTCTAAAAATATATCAAAAGAAATCATCAAACGTAATAAAATGTTTATATATGTATATATGGAGCTGAACGTAATTTGCATTTTGTTTATGTATTCGCAACGTAATAATAACACAATTTAATTTAATAATCAAATAATATTTAACTAAAAAAATAAAAGCTCTGTATTATAATTTATAATCAATTATAAGAAAATTTGTAATTTAAGGTTCGTTATTGCATTCTATTTAATTACTTGTAATTAGCCGAGAAATGCGATTTTTTTGCGAAAATGTAAACAAATGATATTTTTATTGATTTTCTGATTTTTAGAAATCTTTCCCGTTTCCTAGAGTTTTATTTTTTAACCTTTATCATGTCTAAATAAATTAATTCTTACTTTTTGATTTCGTTATTTTATTTTATTTTACCTAAAATTTCAGATTTTATATCCAAGTATTATTATGAAAAAAAACATAAACACATTAAGGTAATAAAATTCAAGTGCATAAATTTCCCATTGCAATCATTATTTTGCATTTTGATTTCGTTCGATTTCTAGCTTAAGGCCTTTGTTTATTTTTGTTTATGTTCTTTTTCATGAAAACTAAAGAAATAAATTTTATTTTTGCATTAGCTTGCGTTACATGTGAACAAATTATTATTTAAAAGAATATTTTTTTTTTTAAACGGCTTACAAATTTGATGCAAAACGATAAAACAAAAATGTTATTTTAGCTGGAAAACATTATTTGAAATTTCAAGAGAGGGTGTTTACCATTATATTTTTATATTTTCATACAAAATAATCATTCAAGCTTATCTTAAATTTGTTATTTATTTTTTATTATTTTTGTAATTAGTAAAAATGGACTTCAACAGCAATTATAATTAATAAACATAAATTTAGCGTCAAGATTCTTGAAATAAAAAAATTAATGGTAAAGCATATTTTTTTAACTAGTGATTAGATGTTTAAAATATCAATTTATGTTTATGCCACAAATTTTATTTGAATATAATTGCTTTATTTTTTATGTTAATTAACGTCTGTGTGTTGTTTTATATTTCGAACAATTAAAGACTAACTTAACAGACGATAAGATTAAATTTTTGTTTATTCATCTATTAAATGTTTCGGTGTTTAATTGACACATTCTTCAGAAATTTAGAACAATACAAGATATTACAAACTATCAAAAAGTTTAACAATGCAATTAAATTTGTAGAATATTTTTTTAAAAAAAATACTGATACAAAAGTTAATAATTTTTTTAAATTTTTAATTAATTTATATTGGTACAATTTGTAAAAAATTATTTATATTGCTAATGTTTTTAATTGAAATCTTCAACAAAAATTTTTTTCTCTATTAAATAAGAATAATATTTGTGCGTTTTATACAATTTTTTTTTAATTTGCTTAACAAAATATTTTTACGTGAGTTATTAATTTTTACATAAAAAATTGAAATAAACAAATAACAATAAAAATGTCCACTTGTTTACATTAAAGCTAAATTTTGTATTTAACTATAAGAAAATGGTTGCAATAGCGTCTATAATTTCAAAAATAAGTGAAATAGGACTAAAAAAATTTTTATTGAAATATTCAATTTTAGTTTGAATGCTCAAATCAATTGCAAGTTTGAATACTTACTTATCTAAATATTAAAGAAGTTTTTAATAATTTATTTATTAACATTGTTAATTATTTTTAACATAAAATTTTAGGCTTTACTTTTTGAAGTAAATACAAATATTCAAAACTTCGTCAACGTATTTAATAAATTTTTTAATTAATTTGAAATCATTTTTATGTGGATCATTTTTCAATCAAAACAACACTATGCCTGTCTTATTGTTGAATTATATTTTAATTTTTATTTACCATAAGAATAAAGTACAAAAATTTATATAATATAAAAAAAAAGTTTCAATAGTTTTCATAGAATTTTATATTTTTATTTGTTCGAAAATAGGATAATTCGTAATAAAACCTTTTTTATTTTTGTTTCAATATTAATGTTAAAATTATTAAGTAAAAATACACTAGCAAAATGTATAATATGATCTAAGCCGACTTGAATTACAAGCCGGAGCATAACTTATTGACAATTATTAAAGGACCTGTCAAATTAAAAATACTTTCTAATAATACAAAATACTTTTGTAATAATAATAATAATCAAAAAATAAATTATTTAATATTTAAAACTTGATAGCTCCTTTTGTATCAGATGATAGTTGTCAAAAAATTTGTTGCTCCGACTTGTAATTCAAGTCGGCTTAGATATAATAATAATACTTTATCTGAGTTTGTTAGGCTACTGCTTCTATATTATTATATTCTTAGGACTATCAGATGATAGTTGTCAAAAAATTTGTTGCTCCGACTTGTAATTCAAGTCGGCTTAGATATAATAATAATACTTTATCTGAGTTTGTTAGGCTACTGCTTCTATATTATTATATTCTTAGGACTATGTATTAATTAATTGTATAAACAATATACTTAAATAGTATATGATTCAATAAGTTTTTTTTATGAATTATTTAGAAAAATAATTTTTACAGAAAATTCAGGCATTAGAAATTAAAGATATTTTTGTTTTACCCTGTTAAATTCTAATTATAAAAAATCCTAAAGTAAATTTATTATTGCAATTTTGCCATAGTAAATATTGCTTTGTTTTAAAGCAATCACGATCTCTAAGTTGTTTGTGAACACAAAATTTCTAAGAATTTTTAGTTTTATAGTTCTTTTTTTTTTTAATCTAACATTTAGTTTTATATGTATATTTTTTAAATTATACGGTTTTAGAAAGCATATACAAAAAAAAATATTTCACATTACAGAATTTTTCTCTATTTTTTTGTTTTATTTTTCAAGAAAAAATATTAAAAGCAAAATATATTGTTTATTAAAAAAATAAATAGATAAAATATAATAAACAATGAAGTTAGAAGTCAGAAGAGAGAAAATCACGAATTTATATTGAAAACCAATTATCGAATTCTTTTAAACTCTGCACATAAATGTATATATGTATATCTGTATATATAGGTATATATAATAAATGTTTGTAGTTTTTAACATATATTAATATATTATTTTTTGTTCAAATAAAAAAGTTTTTAACCGTTAAATATCTTTTTTGGACAAAGATTCAATTTCTTGCTAAGTCCGCAAAAAGTTTTCTTTTTGATGCACATTATTCAAATTCATACATTATACATATCTTAAATATCAATTGAAAAGAGAAATAAAAGCTCAAAAACATAATTTTTTGCCCAAGCGAATTTTTTTTTTATTACGCTTTAAGGAAGCATATTCTTCTTGTTTACCGATCTTATATTTCGATAAAAATAATATGTTTAAAAATTATTATTTATTTAAAATGTTGATACATGTATACTAGTGTACATACATGGCAGATCACCTGAAGGTGATTATCCTTAACAAAAAGTTAGTAAATTGATTATTTTATCGAGAATAACTGCTTGCAAAATACAATTTTGAGTATAACTATGGTGTTTGTACACATATATATGCATAGTTCACCTCACGAAACTTAGTCGTTTCTAAATAAATACAAGAGAAAATAAAAACTAAAGAGTATAATTTTTTATAATCCAACAAACCTAGAAAAATATTCTTTTTATATAAAAAATATTTGCAATAAAAAATATAAAGATAATTTAAGATTTTTTTTACTTAAAAAGTAATAGATGAATTTTTTCGCATTCAATGAGAAAACTGGTTTTTGGCGCCACATGTCCCATTTGCTGCAATGATTTTTTTTTTCTAAATACAGACAACAAATCTTGCAAAATTTTTCATATAACGTTATTGTTATGAACTTAAAAATGCTAAATTTTCAATCGTTTAATCCATTTTTTTATGAAAGTTTATAAGATAATTTTTTTATTAAAAGTTAAATAATTGCTTATCAAATATTTATGTATTACATTAGGTACTTGAGATTAAAACAAGGTTTTTCGCAACTCTTTGATTACATAAGAAACAATAAAAATTGACCTATAAACTTTGCACAAATATACTTAAGAACCAAGATATTTTATTTCGATTTTATATAGAATATTGAAGATAGCATAAAGTCAAATTTATACCCAAATAAGATAAACATAAGAAATCAAAATCCTTGCAAGCACCGTTTATTCGTAACTCAAATTTTAGTTAATTATGTATAAATTTGAAGAGACGAATCCGGTCGATTGGATTTAAATACTAATATTCTCTATCTAAAAAGTATGTTTCGAAAATATATTGAAATCTTTTCTCTTTGATAATATATCGATAAATCATCATAAACGAAAACAAAAGACTTAAGCCAAAAACTTTTTGCAAATTTGTGATTGTGAATATATTTAAATTAGTATTTATGTACTTATGTATGTTTATGAAAATCAGTAACAATACAGCAAAGTTTTTTAGAACTTTATTTGGTTTTAAAGGCGGGACGATATTTAGTTAATAAATTTTGCTATTTAGGTTTATTCATTTTTTTTTCATTTGTGATCTTATTTTTCTCATTAATTATTATTACTCAGAAATACTTTTAAAATGAAATACATGTTGAAACATTATAAATATTTACAATTACTTACATTGAATTATTCTAAATTTACATTGATCTTAAAAATATAATTTTTAACTTAATTTGGTTGTATGAAATTTCTTTAGAAAAAAAATCAAGAAAGACTAATCAAATAAAAAACTTTTTTTTTTAAATATAAAATTCATTTTAAGAAAATTTTTTCGTGTCCATGTCCGTGCAAACATCTTCAATATCTTCAATTTCATTTTATTTCAAAGACCATTCATTATTCAAAGTCTGACAAAAAAACTTAAAATATTTTTTCAATAAAATGTTATAAAATTTAAATTTTTTATGCATTATGATTATAGTATTCTTTGTGTATATCATTTTTTTATGTTCAATAGACGGTAATTTTTCTAAAACATTTTCACAATTCATTTTTTAATTTTTTTTACTATCGAATTAATATGTTATATGATCTACACATAAGTCTAACAACGAAAATAATATGTCATCTGATTGCAACTGCTTTTGAATTTTAATTATTTTTAAATTTATAAAAAACTTGAAATATTGTCATTTATGTAAAAATAATAAACATATGAATTGTATTTTAATCCACTTCATTACCCAAAATAGTTAACATAAAAGTGGACCCCAAAATCGTAAATGTTTCTGTTTAAATATGTAGGTATAATAAAAAAAAACGAAAAAACCATAAAAGGATCAAACTACCTTTGAAAACATGAAATATGATTTTTATGGTTAGATAACGATATTGTCAAATAAACCGAAAAATAAAAAGGTACAAAAAAACTCAAATATTAGGCTGGGAAAGAAGTCAAAAAATTAATTATGTAGGTATTAATTAAAAAGTACGCTTTATGTTTCTTTTTTTTTTTGTAAAGCTGAAATACTTGTAAATGTATGCATCTACGTAAATATATTTTAAATTTAATTAATGTTGATAATTTTGAGCCATTTTTATGAAGTTTTTCAAGCAAAAAAATTTATTCCTTTTAAAAATAAATTTGACAGAATAAAGTTCTGCCAAAAAATCGCTTCGATATACTATATAATATTAAACTACTAAAATTTTTGAGTTTCAAACGTTATTCATCATCGTTTTTAGTTTCAACATTTATTATTATATTATGTTGTGACCGCCAGCCTAAGCTAAGCCAACTATTTTAATTTTCAATATAATATTTTCGATTATTTAAAAAAAATTAAATTCATTATAATTATATACATCAATAAAGTTATATCATGCCTGTAGTATGTATACGGGGATATTTTATTTTAAAAATAACAAAATGATGTATGGCCAGCCTCATAATATTTTTGTCTATTCTCTTTTATTTTAACTATTTTATAGTTTTTGTATCCCCTTTGTTATGATCAATATTTGAATATATGTTTCCAAAAAAAGAAAGCTAAAAAAGAAATCAAATAAAATTTCTAACTTTTAAATTTATATAATTTTCATTTCACAAAATTACATGTACCTACTTAATTATTATTTATAAGTTATAAAATCAATAATAATAACAAATGACCTACATAAATTAAGAAAATTAAAATTTTTAAAAAATATGTTATAAAATATTTTTAAAGCTAAGAAAAATTTTCCAAATGCCTATGAAAACAAAAAAAAAAAAAAATAACAAAAAGTTGAATTCACTTAATTACTTGGTTAAATAAAATTAAATAGAAGTTATATGTATGAAATTAATTGTTTTTTGTTTTAACTTTATTTTTTAATTATTTTAAAAAAAAAATTTCTCACAATATATATTCACTAAGTAATTAATTAGTTATTTGTTTAAGAATTTCGTTTTTGACATTTTTAATAAAAACAGCCTCTTCTATACGTTGTTTGTACAATTTATCGCAATTGATCTATAATTGACATTAAATTTCACAATATATTTGTTTCAATTCACAACTAAGATGCAATGCTGTTGATTGGCAGCGAAATATAATTTTTAGTTATATTACGAATCATCCAATATGTAGCCTTGAACGTTAAAAGTTTCACAATACGAGAACAAGCATAACGAAATCTATGAGAATTTTAGCACAACATTGAAAAATCATGACTATCAAATTTTTATACCAAATATCTTTATATGTTTGTATGAACACAAATATATTTTACATAATATGAAATATGTATGAATAGAATATTATGTACAAAAAAACAACAGCTTTCAAAATTATTTTATTATCATTGAAATAAAATATAATGTTGTTTTGGAGGAAAAAAAATATTTAAAAAAACATATCTAAACATATAATTAATTTGAAACTTTTTTTTTGGAAACAAAATAAAAAATTCGTGTTAAAATAATAATGGAGAATTTTTTTTTAATGTTAAATCACGAAAACGTGACAATTTTTTTTTTGACTAAAACATTCCATTTTGCTATAGAAGAAAAATCCCAAACCAAATAAAACATATAACTATTACAATGTATAAATTATTGAATCTGAAGATTTGTTTTCTTATTTCTAGCATTTAATATGATGCAATAATGATATTATTTTATTAAAGACGTTTATTTTATTAGAATTTACGCATTAATTATGTTACTTCAGAAAGAGGGTCGTCCAGCTAATAATAAACATTAATAAACATGAGATTTTATTAACTAAAATAGTACCAAATTTAAATGAAAATCTCTGTACTCAAGAGTCCGATAAGTTAATTCAATATTTTAATTAGTAGCTCCAAAAAAGGGTTTATAATGAGTGGCGTATTGTTTAAGTTGTATGTGGTCAAATGATAAATTATCATAATAAAAATAACTCTGAAATTAACCCTTGGTTTTAATATATTTTAAAATAACAGGTCTAGATTTCATGTTTTAAAACTTCAGTATTTATACAACTTAGTTTAATATAATTACGGAGCATGTCACTCTCACTTTTATACTCGATTGCATCTGCATTAACTTTGTTTTTAATTTTTAATATAAAGGATTTAAAAAGTTTATAAATAAAGCAAAACTCATTTTAAATGTCCATTTTAATTTTACTAAAAAAATTTAAACATATCTTATCTTTAGAACGTTTTTTTTCAAAATTATTATTAATTTTAACGTTAAGACAAAAATACATATTGTTTTTTAATCCATTGCACACTTCTGGGTATTCAAAAAAACATCACGATGACTCTAACTTTTAATGTACAAAAAAAAAAAAGGTTTTTTTTTTTGGATCATGACCTAAAATGATTTGTGA
The DNA here is from genome assembly GCA_964007475.1 of Hybos culiciformis. NCBI lineage: Eukaryota > Metazoa > Arthropoda > Insecta > Diptera > Hybotidae > Hybos > Hybos culiciformis. Next base: position 105,935,704 of record OZ023274.1, read on the forward strand.
TTTTTTCATGTTTTGTTATTATTTCTTTCCTTGACTTTTTACGTGTATAATAGTGAAATCTGTTAAAATATTCCTTATTCTGTTTGAAATTCATTTAAAGTTTAATACTTATAAACGGATATAAAATTCGTTTAAAAGTTTAACTAATAATAAGTTTAAATACGTTAATTGGATATGATAATATAAAAATAGTGTTTTCCTTCATTTGAAGCTTTTTTAATTTAATTGATAAGTCAATTTTAATTTCCAATTAAATAATGCAGAATTATACATATTAATATATATGGGGATAGTAGAGGTAAAAATTCCACTCAAATTTACTAGTGACCACATTTACGAATCAATTTTAATATTCTCTTGATTTATATATTTTTTAAATAAAGATTTTTTTTTTATACCAAGCTGAAGTACGAGCGATTACTATAATAATCATAATTTTCCAAATGCAATTCTGGTGATGTAATCAATTCAGCATAACTTACTTCAAAAAAATTTAGTACATATAATATGATCAGAAAAAAAAAATTTAAGAAAATTTTTTTTTTTATTATTTTGAAAAGTATCTCTTACATACATATATATGTATGTAAGGGAATTTAACATAAAAAACATAAAGTCAAGAACCCTATATTGAAAGGATTTTTATAAAGTTGATGCATTTTGAATCCAACCGGTTTAGATATTTTTTTTAGATTATATTTTTTTTTCATTTATTTTTCTTATTTCTTTATATTTGCTATTTCTTTTTTTATAAAATAAAAATAATATTTATAGTTATATGAAAATTCTAATTCCAATCCAAAGAAAAATGAGAAGAATTAAAAATTTATAAAAGAAGTAAAAAAAAAAAAGGTAGATAACAAGGTGAGATAAGGTTAATGCAAGGAATTTTGTTGCATAGAGATGTATTTATATATGCATGTGTATTGTAAATATAACCAGAAAATCAAAACAACAATTCAAATAATTGAAATTGTAGCTTGTGTAAATATAATTCTTAGAATATTATATTGTATACTCTCAGTTTCTGGAAAAGGAGCTTCTTGTAAGCTCATTTGAAATTATTTTAGAAAATCAATTTAATTTTATTTTTATACTCTTCTCTGTATATTTTTACCACGAATGTATGAAAATAAAGTTTGGGCCTTAAGTTTTTTGTTTGTGGGACTTTGAAATTTACATTAGACCGCTTTCTTTAACTATAATAATTAATGTATATAAACGATAAATGTATACATCATATAAAATGTATAAATATAAACAATATGATGAAATTTTGCCTGAAAAAACTTTTTTGTGTTAAAAATTATTTTATTTGTGAATGCTCATAATTTTTAATCAGGCCTTAAAATATTTTTAATTGATTTGATCAAATCAAGAACTTTCTTCTTTTTTTTTTGTTGTTGAAGAATTTTTGTTAATGTAATTTTTTTTTTTTTAATATTCAAAAAATTTTCATAATATTCACTATATTTTTTTTTACAGCATTTATATATATACATAATATATATATATATATATATTTTTTTTTTTTTCTTAAAACAATCTTCTTTATTTTCAATGGATGAAAATATTTTTTTAAATCCACCTGTCCATCAAATTAATTGCTATCTCAATAACTCAAAAGAACCAGAACCAAATTTTAACATTTGAAAAATAATTTGTAATAATCCAAAAAATTCACGGTTACCACTAATTTTTTTCCAGTATTTTTATTAAAAAATACTTTTATTCTTTTTTTTTTCAAATAATAATAACTAATGAATTTAATTTTTATAAAAATATTTATAAATTTATATTTAAGACAACATTTTTTTGTTGAAAATGTTCATGAAAATAGTTTTCTAAATAGAAGAGTTTCAAAATATTGACTTATTATTAACATTGTACAAAATTACCAAGAATATTGTACTTTATTGCTAGTTTTTTGTTCGATTCGTATTATTTTGCCTATCAAAGAATTTATCACAAATTATTGTTATTATCCGAAAGAAAATAAAATCACGGTTTAAACTTTTTTATTTTTTACTTAAAATCGTTTTTTTTTTCACTATACTTTATTGTTAGCTTATGATGTTTAATAGTGCAATACGAATAAAACAAATCCAATAGTTTTGTACTACAATTATGTATATTTCTAAAACACATAAAATTAATGAACATATAAACTGGCCTAATCAAATTCTTAAATTTTTTATATTAAATAAATATTTCAAAAAAAAAAAAAATTGACCTTTATTCGTTGAGTTTGATTTTCTCTCTTTCTCTCTACAGATTATAAGAAATAGTCGAAAATTATTCCCCGTTGCGTTGTGAGAATTCAAAATATAATACGTACTGTTTTTTGTTTTTTCTAACCCAAAATATTTCTGTTTTATATCTCAAGATATAATTAAAAGACATTTATGTTAATCTTTTATTAATGTTTTTAGTTTTCAATCTGATTATAAATGTCGATTTGGAAATTTTTAATATTTATTATAGTTATGGAACTATGTATAGATATTTTCTATCATCGTTAATTAATTTCTTAAATTTAAATTTTTAATTATAATAAATTAACAATCAGGAATTTCTATTCCTTGAAAAATATTTACATAATATGGTCTTTGATTTACGGAAAGAAAATTATATATAAAAATTCCTTATTATCCTTTGTTGAAAAAATTCTTTTCTACACATTTTAAATCTTGAACTCGATTTTAATACATTAGTTAATTTTATCGTTTTATATAATTTACATACTTTACTATTACATACATATAAATTAAGTATATCTATGTACATATTCTTACCAATCTAGATCAGCATCAATTAAAAGAAGTTTTCATTTAATTACAGAAGGTAAAATATTTTGTTTTTACTTTAAAGATTTTCTTGTACGCTATTTTTATGCGGCTCTTTTGATCTCGAAAACATATTTATACGAAAATATTTTCTGGATTTTTTTTAATTAATTTTACAAACGAATTTTGTTTTGTTTTCTGTAATTTTGTACATAATGCTAAAGTTTGTAAGAATATTGTTTTTTTTTTATATATTTTTTGTAGTTGATTATATAAGTTCGTTCATTAAATTTAATTCAGTTAACTTAACTTTTTTAATCAGACAAAACCATTTATAATTTATTTGTTAAAAATTTATATTATTTTACGATGAAAATCCTATATAAATTAATTGTAGTTAAGTAGATCAAAAACTAAATAGAAAACTGTTTATCAATTAATTGTAATTTAATAAAAGCTAATTAAGTTGTTTAAGATACATTATAGTAAATTTATAGTACGAAATATAGATTTTAAAAAATACCCCAAATCTTTATATACGTCAAAAAAAAAGTGTTATTATTCTATACAAAAATATTATTCAGGTTAAAATTAGAATTAGAACTCTTCAGTGTTCAACATTTTAACTTCTTATGTAGGTTCTGTTAAAAAATTTATACATATATTTAAAATGCACCATGTCGCAAAAAGAATTGCAATAAATTTTTAAAATTTTAAAATAAATGGAGGATTCTTAAGAAAACATAAAAGAATAAGATTTCATATTATATTGTTGTAAAAGAATAAATGTACAACATAAATACATACATGATATAAATATTTCAATTCTTTAAATATTTTTATAATGAAATATTTTTTTTTTTTTTGTATTTTGTCAATTCTTTTAACCATTTTAAGAACAAATAAGATGATGGTACCTTCAACGCATAAAAAATGTTAAGTTCCATATAGTTTAGAAATATAAATCATTTTGATAATGAAATATCTTATGCTGTCTAAAAAATAGTTTACTAATTTTGTTATTAATTTATATATACTTAATTTCGTAAAGTTTTGCTATAATTTTTAATTTTTATTAACTACTGCATTCATTTTTTAAGATTTTTTATTTCTTACTTAACTTATAGCCTTTTCTTCCGAATTCAAAACGGAATTACACTCAATTGTGTATTCAATTTCGATGGTCATATATGTGTACAATATATAATTAACTAATCATGTATATTAAATTATCATGCCAACGTCATTAAAGAGAATTATTTAATATGATATCAAATTATTTCAAATGTAAATAATTCAAACTTAGTTTTCTCTCTATATTTTATCAAAGCTGACCTTAGTAAAATAACGTTTTATTTACCTACAATCTATGACAACTTATAAACCTTTTAGTATAAGAAATAAATAATAAAACGGAAAAAATCGAATAGTTTCAAAAGAATTCAATATTTTCATTATCTACCAGAAACTATAACCTATAGGACAAGGATATCTAAAACAAATCGATTGTACGCCATTTTTTTTTCTTATGAAAATTATAAAAAATTATAAATAAAAATTAAAACAAATGTTTTAAGAATGTTTTAAGAATAATTAAATAATTTGAAAGAAGCTTCTGTCTTTTTTATATAAAAATATTTAAAACAACTATATATTATTAATTACACAAAATGTTAAAATATAAACAAACCCTACTACTTTTATGTATATCGTCTGCTGAGAAATGAAACAACGTACGATATTTATACGTCATTATTAGATAATAGCACCATTCGATTCCTCGTACTCGATTTTATAAGTACAACTATTTTGCAATATTCTTAATGTTGATTAAAATGTGTTTTTTAGATAAAAATTTTACGTTACTTGAAATTTTTGCATACGTTTTTTTAATTTTCAAATCTTTAAACTCAAATTACTCGAAGCTATACTTTTTATTATACATTGGTTTATTTCTCAGTAGACGATATTATATTACTAATTTATAAGTATCTCATTAGCTTGAAACTATAAATCACTGTTCTGTGGTAGTTTTTAATAATTTCACACTTGTTGTCCAAAATCTTAGTTATAATGTTTAACTTAAACTTGTTCAATATATTACAATATATTACCAAGAAAACAATTTGAATAAAAAATGTAAAAAAATTTAGTGTAATTTTTATGTGATCGTTACGTACAAACAATGTATATATAGTTATTTATTATCAACCTAAATAATGCTAATTTTTTAACAAATATTATACAATATTTTTCTTTGGAATTTAACACATTTTTATAGATTTAAAAAAATAATTTTATTTAACTTGCTCAAATTTTCTAAAGATTATTAATTTCTTCGTTTTTTTTTACAAATTGTTAAAAAAAAAAATTTTTTTATTGTAAACATTCATAGTTCATAATTATGAACTTAAAAAAATAGTTTTGTAATTTTTTATTTATCAAAAAAACATAATTTTTTTTTACATATATTTGATTGGAATTTTGAATTTTTTTTTCTTAGTTGTGTGTTATTTGTACTCAATCAAAAGAATTCAAATAGTTTATTTTAGAAAATTTTGAAAAAGTAGATGTTGAAAAGTTTTTTTTTTTGTGGTGAGCTTTTTGATCCGACGACCGTTCATCATACGACCGTAATTCGTTTGTTCTTATATAAATTTAATTTTTTGTTGTTGTAATTTTTTCAGTTCATTATAAATTAAAATGTTTCAGTAGTATTTAAAATATTTTTTACTTGTATAAATATTCATCAAAAAATTAATTATTATATGTATATCAAAGGAATTTTGAGAATTTTATAACAAATATTTTTCTAAAAGAGAAAATCAAAATGAAAGTTAAAAAAAAAAAAGAATTCTCAAATTTCAAATTAAGTATATAAATAATTTATTTTTAAAAATTTTGAAATTAAAAAGTTAAAATAAGTGATTACTTAATCGTCTTAGACGAAGTTTCCTGATATACTGTGGTTTAATATTCTGATATGGGCCGAAGCTAAAATTGTCCCGTATTAATTTCACGATTAGAGTTTGCTTTAAATTTAATTATGAATGTATGTATGTACGTATAAATAATTTTGGTCCCAACATAGTTTTTCGGCCTAAAAGCATTTCTTGGAACTAAAATCTTACCCTGTCTAAAGCAATTAAAACTTTGAACCATTCACATTCCGCAAGTTTCTTTAAACAAGCTTAAATTATGTGCTTTAGATCTTATTTATTAGAATAAAACAAAAATGAATGCGCCCACTATCAACTAGTTTATGTACACATTTTCATCAATTTGGGTTTTACTATGGTTTCGCTCATTATAGTTTTTTATTAATAAACAGATAAATTTTCAACCGAATTTCTACATTATGAAAAGAAAATTATGATGAATGCGTGGGACTCCATAGATATTCTCCGAAATTTTATAAACACGTCTTTGTTGTTATTTATTTTCATTCTCTATTATCAAATTATAATTTAAATATAGTCAAAAGTTTTTAAAAAAATTTTTTTTTAACTTAGTTATTTTATTTTAGCAAAATCATTAGATAACTTCTAACATTTAATTAAAATTAGGGATTATAATTTACCTATTAAAAACTTGATGTGAAGTATTCTTTAGATCAATGTGATAAGTTTTAAAGATATTTGCTGCTAATTAATAATATATTCAGCTTTCAACTAATTTTATAAATATTTCTTTAAGTATTTTAATATTTTGTAATTTATGTAAGAAAACGTCATCTGAAATTGTTTAGAAATATATGGAAAGAAATATAATTTTATATTCTTTGATGGAAAATTTATTATTATTTTCTTAGAAGCCAAATTTAAATAAGTCAATACTTAAAGTAAATTCTTAATAAATATGGTGACTAAAGTTTTTTTAACGCCTTCATAAAAAAGTTTTCTATGTATACTTTATTACAAATGTATTTTATTATGTATACATAAACATTTTTCATCTCCAAAAAGGGAAAGAATTATATACTTATAAACTTCATAAAAAGAAATTATCTGAAAAATATATTCTAAATAAATTAATAATCAAAAAAACACAGAAACAAGAAGGCCTCGTTATTTCCTATCTTAATATTTTTAAAATTATTGAGCTCTGATATTAAGATGTTTAAACTTTAAAGACAAAAGTTAAGACCAATCATGCACTTTATAAACAATAAAATTATGTGCTTGTGTGAATGCACTTGCACATTATACATATATAGTTATACAGATTTTTTTTTTGATTGATTGATAAATTCAATACAAAACATTTGTTTAAAATATTAGGTGTGTTTTGTTTTGTAATTTAAATGTTGATTACGAAACTTTGCCATCAATGTAACAAAAAAAAAAAAATTTAAAAGACGATTTTGGTGTTGGTTTTTTTAAGGATCCAAAATAAATTTAATTTTTTTTGTATATTCTGATTTTGAAATGACTTTGTTTTTTGTTGTATACAACAAAATATTTTTTTTAGAAATACTGAGAGTGAAACTAATAATTAATATATGCGCCCAACTTACGAACTAATCATCCGTCACTTTTTGGTAGTATATTTTTTTTTTTAAATTAATTCATAACAATTTGCGAACGAAAATACGTGTTTGGCTACATTTATATAATATATGATCACGATAAAATTCATAAATAAATTTAAATTAACTTAACATTAAATTCTGTTAAATTTTTCCTAGAATAAAAAAAAATGTGAATGTCATATTATTAAATTAAATTATTTAATCGTTCTGTTAATTAAATACATATAGCGCCAATTACCATTAAAAAAATAATACTTATTATAGATCTTTTATTCAAATTCAATTCTAATCAATAAGTCTCTGAAAGAGCACATTAGTTAATTATATATTATGTTATAAATATATAAATATCGTGCCTACGATGCATTTTAGAACGTTATAAACTTTCTGTGAATTAAGGATAATTCGCATTATGATACTAAATATTATTTTCTTTCTATAATTTTTTTAAATATTATACAATATTTACAATATATTCACAAAATTAACCTCAAGGAATAGATCACAATGTCGTATCTTTTATTAAAATTTCTATCCACACTCGGTATACAAATAAAAAAACAGAAAGTTTTCTTTTTGTGATGTCATATGTTTATTCTTATAAAGATGGTGGAAGTAATCATATAACAAATCAACTATAAAATACGTTTTGAAAATTCGTTACTATTGCAATACTCGTGTATATGTATGCTAAGATCTACATTTCTATGTATTGGTTGAAATTGTTTGTATACTTTTTTATTCAACCACAAACAGTAGCTTTGAAAAAAATAACTTAATTATTAATTATTTTTTATTATTAAGTCTATTTAACTATTTATATAAAATCTTTTTAACAGAAAAAGACAAACTGTTATATCGTTTTAAGTAAATTTAAGTGTGTTTTTTTTATACTTAAATATTAGAAAACAGTTTAATATTCAAGATACGTAATTTTTTTTTCTAATAAATGTAAAAAGATTAGACTAAAAACTTGTAAAACTGATTTTTTCTGTAGCAGCATAATAACTCTGCGAACAAATAATAACTTTTAGAACTGGCTCCCCTATTTAAAACATAGGTTTGCTATATTATAATGATAATATTATTTTAATTTTAAAATGAACTTAGTTTTGTTATAATTTTGATAAAAAAAAAACAAATTTGATGCTGAATTCATTAGAAATTGAAATATAAAACAAAAATAATAACATGCAATAACTTTTTGGAATCAATAGGTCATTTATCTTTTTGTTTGTTTTCTTTCTTTGAATTTGTGGGTGGTATATTTTTATCACTGAATATTAATATTTCTTTTCAATCAAATCAATTTGTTTTTACCTTTATGATTTTTTTTTATGTTCCTCTCCCACAAAAAAGTTATTGGTAAAATGTATCGAATAATTTTGATTTCAATAATGAACAAATATAAGTAATTTATCTCGTGCATTTTTTTTTATTTTAATTTTCACTTTATTACATTTATAATTGAATTCAATGATACAGAGAACCTGTAGTTGTATTTCTCTTCTCATTTAAATAAGAATTTACCTAAATTTACATTTAAAAACGATTACTCTCACTCAGGAAGAATGTTCAAAAGCTTTAAATATGAATAGTAAAATTAAGAATCGAAAAACTAAAGCTTTTTAACTATAACAAGAATTATGCTTTGTGTGTAGGCATTTCTTGTGTAAAATGAAATTATATATTTTTAGTTTTTGCATCACACCGGATTTTAAGATTTTTTAGTTACATTCATTAAAAAAGAATATTAAAAATGTTTTTTTTAGAAAAAGAAACATTAAATTTGTTTTCTACCATTTGTACATCAATATAGGCTTAGCGTTTTTTTTTTTTAAGACTACACCAACACTTAAAATTAAATTCAAAGGCGTGTTTTGTGTGGAATACTATTATTAAAAGTTTTTTTTTTAAGTAAGTCGAGAATTTGAATTAAGATGCAAAAAGTTTGACATTAAAGGTAAGCAATACGAAATAACGAACAAGCATCATTGCCCTGAACTTTAACTTAAAAGTATCTTATTGTTATGTTGCACAAAATTTCGAATTTCAATATATTCGTTTATTTATTGAATTTCAAACATGTTTAAAAAAATACGGATATCTATTTTCATTTAATATTTCAGTTGATGAAGGTTGATTCCCTCATCAAAGATAATTTTTTGCAAAATTTACACCACAAATAAAAGAATATTCATTTATTTTAAGATAAAGAAGAAAATATTTTAAAAATTCTTGACGTCATGTTGAGTTAAACCGCGTGATCTTTGCAAATGATTTTTTATTAAGAATTTTCTGTTGAAATAAGCCCCTTTAGATATTTAATATACATTATACATATATTCAATCGAATTGGATCAAAAATATTTGATCATATCGCATTTTTGCTCCTTATTAAATTTGAATTCTCGCTGTACAAAATTATGTAGATAATAATTAAAAAATTAATGCGGCTTGGAATGTTTGTTCTTTAAAAAAAAAAAAGTTGATATTATTTTAAGTTATTTTGAGAAAATCAAAAGTTAGTTGAGCCTACTAGATAGCATAGAATTAATTTGAAAATAAAAAAAAATTGATTTTAAAATGAACTTAGTGAAACATTATAAATGAAAAAATTGATAGTTAATCAAAACATTCAAATATTTGTCTTATTATTTATTGTGTGTTAAAGTTCAAATTAAATTCTTGAAGATACCGATTGGATTAGCATTTGAAAAACCAACGTAAGTTATAATATATTTTAACATAGAAATTTATCTAAGTAAATAAGACCGAACATTTTTTTTGTTTTGTAAAGAACGTGATCCACAAGAAAACATAAAATATGTGATATAAAATTTTTATTTCACCGCAAATGAACTCAACTGTCATTTCATATCATATTACAGTAATAACCTATCATCTTAAATTAAATTGACTCTTATAAATTTCAATATTATTAAGCATAATTCGCATTTAATATTAACATTTTTTTTTACAATTTTTGGAATAATGATGGGGTTTTTTGTTCGTACATTTTATCGAATTTTACTAGACACTAGAACTAGACAATAAATTAATGTAATTATAACTGGTTATATATTGAGTTCAGACGAACATTAAATTACAATAATTAAATGCATAATAAATAAATTAATACTACATAAGAGAACAATTCGCAATGCCATTTTTATCCTTTATCATCTCACCATCCAGTTTATAAAAATTAAATTTGAAGAATTATATCTATTGCCAAGAAAAAAAAAATTAAATTTAGTTGAATTTCAGATTATCTTGAAAATATATTTTAACAAATGCACCTAATATTATAAAATAATAAATAGTCAAATGAAAATTTAATATCAATATGAAGCCGACTGGTTATTTGTCTCTAACAGTAATTTTTTAGTTAATTTTATGAAATTATAAGAAGCTATGTATGTAATGTAATGAACCGCCAAAATTGGTTTGATATTAAAAAACCGCCAAAGCAACAGTGTATTTTACAATGTAATTTAGTTTTGGTTCGGTGAAATATCTAGATTAAGTTTTTAATTATAAAATGTTTGAGCCTTAAGTCTTTTGTTTATTTTTAGTTTTCTAAAACATTAAATGGGCAAAAAATAATATTTGTGTTTTGTAAGTATTTAACTTAAGATAAATTAATAATAAATTGTAATTTTTTTCATTAATCATTTTGAATTTATAAGTTTTATTTTGAATTTATAACTTTTTTAAAAATTTTGATGCGGTTTTCAACACTAAATAGATCGTGAAGATTAAGAATATTTCCAGGGTCGGTTGCTTTTAAACAAAATCCAAAAAATTAAATAAAAGTAAATTAAATAATAATCATTTCAAAATAATGATAGCGTTAATTTTTTCTAACTATTAGTTAAATAAGAATTAGTCGCTTAATCATCAGAATGGTATTTAACTAAATAGTTTATACAATATTTAATTTCCATAAAAGGTAGTTTTAAGCAAAAATTATTTTGCGTGAACTGAACATTAATATATTTATTGCTTGTCGTCATCATAATATTGTTGTCATCATCATCATCAGCTGTTTACTTCAAATACAAATAAAATATTTTAAATGGGAAGAAAAACCTTAGTATACTAACTTTATTTTAATTTGAAAGTATATTTTTATTATGTTTGTATAAGTATTATACAATAAGTATCAAAAATATGTAGAAAAGCTTGAACTTGTTTAATAAATTCTAAATCTACACAAAAACTTACAATTAAAAAAAAATTATGGAAGTAGATGAGAATTATACATATAAAAATCTTGAGAAATGTTTACTTTTTTGTGAATAAGTACAGAAATTCTAGTTAATTCCAAAAAGGCAAAATTTTAAAGTGGTTCTGAAAGATAGATCGGTGTATTTTTCATTTCAAATATTAAACAATCAATAAATGTCATGTTATTTGTTATTTGTCGAGTGTGTGTATTATGATGGCCTATGAAGAATTAATCGAAATTGCGATCATAACTTATTTTTGGTACAAATAGTTTTATGTTGATTCAATAGAAAATCTGATTTAAAAAATTGTTTAATTTTATTTTATTTTTAATTTTTGAATTTAATTTAATTTAAATCAAATAAACAGAAATGTTTTTACATGCACTCAATATTATTATTACATTTTCTGTAGTTTTCTTCCATCGAAATACTCCTGCACTTGTTTTAAACGTTGCTGAGCACAATATTCAAATAAAAAAGCAAATAAAAAAGTAAAAACACAAAGTTGTTTAAAGGCTTCAAGCTAACAAATAAATCCTTCCTACAAATTTAAATAAACTCCAACTTTAGTTAACTATTATTTATAATATACTATTATGTTGAATTGAAGTTTACGAATTATGTCACAAGTCACTATAAAGTCACTATAAATATATACATAACAACGTGCAACATGTCGATATAAGAACAAATGAGATAGACATATCAATATAACATATCTAGCATAATCATAAAATATTTGTATATTTGAAGACTAAGTTATGCAAACAATATTTTTAGTTATAAATATATTTTTGATCCTTTTTTAATTTCAAATTATTTTATTTCAGTTTGCATTGGGACGAAAAGCCGATTATCAGTGCCATCGAATAAGGAACATCATTATAGAAATTTAAGAGATCGCTATAATAATTGTACTTATGTGGATGGAAATTTAGAATTAACTTGGATACAGGATCCTAACTTGGACTTAAGCTTTCTGGAGCATATACGAGAAGTAACTGGTTATATATTAATTAGCCATGTGGATATTAAGAGAGTTGTTTTACCAAGGTAAGGTTTCATAAAAGCTATATTTATTACGAGCTCAATTTTAATACATAATAATCAGATTGCAGATAATTCGTGGAAGAACTTTATTCAAATTAAATGTACAAGATGAGCAATTTGCTTTGTTTACAACATATTCAAAAATGTATACATTAGAAATGCCAGCCTTACGAGATATATTATCTGGATCAGTTGGATTTTATAATAATTTTAATTTATGTCATGTTAAAACAATAGATTGGAAAGAAATTATTTCAGGTAAAGTTACATAAAAAAACAAAAATAAAAAATTATTGAAATATCGTTTATTTCAGGTCCGAATGATTCATACAAATACGTTTACGACTTTAGTACACCAGAACGTGAATGTCCGAAATGTGATAATTCATGTATTGGTGGTTGTTGGGGTGAGGGTAAGGAGAATTGTCAAAAATTTAGTAAAACTAATTGTGCGCCTCAATGTGATGGAGGAAGATGTTTCGGCCCAGGACCACGAGAGTGCTGCCATTTGTTTTGCGCTGGCGGCTGTACAGGCCCTACCCAAAGTGAATGTATTGCGTGCAAAAATTTTTACGATGATGGTGTGTGTAAGCAAGAATGTCCTCCGATGCAGAAATATAATCCAACAAAATATGTCTGGGAGGCAAATCCAGAAGGTAAATACGCTTATGGAGCTACTTGTGTGAAAAACTGTCCCGAACACTTACTTAAAGATAATGGTGCTTGTGTTCGCACTTGTCCATTAAATAAAACAGCAAAGAATGGTGAATGTGTACCATGTAATGGACCTTGTCCTAAAACTTGTCCTGGAGTTCAAGTTTTAGATTCAGGAAATATAGATCAATTTAAAGATTGTACGATTATTGAAGGCTCACTAAGAATTTTAGATCAAACTTTCTCGGGTTATCAAGAAGTGTACAAAAACTATTCGCTTGGACCACGATACGTTAGAATGCATCCAGATCGCTTAGAAGTATTTTCAACCATAAAAGAAATAACTGGCTTTTTGGATATACAAGGTGTTCATGATGATTTCAAAAATTTATCATATTTTCGAAATTTGGAAGTAATTCATGGTCGACAGCTTATGGAAAACTATTTTGCATCGTTCACTATTGTTATGTCATCTCTGCAATCTTTAGATCTAAAATCGCTGAAACGTATCAACTCCGGTGCGGTGGTGATACAGAAAAATAATAAAATGTGTTTCGCCGATGGCATTGCATGGGCGCTCATACAAAAATCACAAGATCCTCAAATTGTCATTGAGAAAAACAGAGATCCCACAGAATGCAGTAAGAATAAATTATTTTTTCTTATTTTAAAAATTAAATTGATTAATTTGTGTAAATTGAAATACAGATTTGCATCATAGTTTTAGGTCAAGTTCAATTTACTTATTTATTGTTACTATTTTAGGTAAAGAGGGACTTTATTGCTCTGAAGAATGCAACGGGGCAGGATGCTGGGGACCAGGTCCAGAAATGTGTTTAGAATGTAGAAATTTTGAATTCAATGGAACATGCATTACAGATTGTAAAAATATCGCAAAGTAAGTTGATTGAAAGTATAATTTGTTTGAAAATACATAATTAAATAATATTATTTTAGTGCTTACAAATTTAACACAAAAACATGCAAAGCATGTCATCCTGAATGTACGTCTTGCACGGGACCTGGACCTGAACACTGTCTGGAATGTGTTAATGTGAGAGATGAACATATTTGCTTGCCTTCATGCCCTGTCAATAAATATAGCGATAATGGTACATGCAAACATTGCCATTCCACATGTGATGGCTGTACTGGTCCTTTTAACACAATTGGTTTAGGTGGCTGCAACACGTGTGATAAAGCCATAATAGCAAATGATGGAGCTGTTGATCATTGTTTAGCTAAAAATGCTAGCTGTCCAGACGGATTTTATTACGAATATGTCTTACCACAAGAACAAGGTGATTTAAGGCCTTTAGCAGGAAAAGCTATTTGTCGAAAATGTCATCCACGTTGCGAAAGATGTACAGGTTACGGTTTTCACGAGCAAGTATGTCAAAAGTGTGCTGGATATAAGCGAGGTGAACAATGTGAAGACGAATGTTCCCCAGATCATTATGCAGATGAAGAGAAACGTGAATGTTTCGATTGTCATCCGGAATGCAAAGGTTGTGTTGGTCCTGGTATGGATGATTGTAAAAATTGTCGTAACTTTAAAGTATTTCTTGATGGAGGAGATGCTATGGACAACTCTACTCTATTTAATTGCACTGAAAAGTGTCCGATAGAATACCCCTACAAACATTTTGCTGAAGTTGGATCATATTGCTCTGCTTATACTATTAAATCAAAAATTGCTGGTTCGGATACTCCAATTTTCCTGATAGCTGCATTTACAGTTCTTTTCTGTGTTCTGATTGCTTTATCAATTTTGGCATATTCTTGTCGCCAAAGAACAAAGGCAAAGAAGGAAGCTGTAAAAATGACAATGGTTTTGGCGGGATGTGAAGATTCAGAACCTTTAAGACCATCTAATGTTGGACCGAATTTAACAAAATTAAGGATAGTAAAAGAAATAGAACTTCGTAAAGGAGGAATTTTGGGGCAAGGAGCATTTGGTCGAGTTTATAAAGGTGTTTGGGTACCAGAGAATGAAAATGTTAAAATTCCAGTAGCCATTAAAGAACTACTTAAGATTTCAGGTTCTGAGTCTAGTAAAGAATTTCTTGATGAAGCTTATATTATGGCATCAGTGGAGCATCCAAATTTATTGAAACTCTTGGCAGTTTGCATGACTTCACAAATGATGTTGATCACACAACTTATGCCATTAGGGTGTTTACTTGACTATGTCCGAAATAATAAAGATAAAATTGGATCGAAGGCTCTGCTTAATTGGTCACATCAAATCGCTAGAGGAATGGCTTATTTAGAAGAACGGCGTTTAGTTCATCGTGACTTAGCGGCACGTAATGTCTTGGTCCAGACTCCATCTTGTGTGAAAATAACAGATTTTGGTTTGGCCAAACTATTGAATAATGGTACTGATGAATATAAAGCTGCAGGTGGAAAAATGCCTATCAAATGGTTAGCTTTGGAATGCATTCGTCAAAGAATTTTCACAAGTAAATCCGATATTTGGGCATTTGGAGTTACAATTTGGGAATTATTAACAATGGGTTGCCGCCCGTACGAAAATATTTCTGCAAAAGACATTCCTGATTTGATAGAAGGTGGTTTAAAATTAGATCAGCCCGAAATTTGCTCACTTGATGTTTATTGCACCTTATTACAGTGCTGGCATTTAGATCCAGCTCAAAGGCCAACGTTCAAAGAACTCGCCAATACATTTGCAGATTTTGCAAGAGATCCTGGTCGATATTTAGTCATTCCTGGCGATAGATTTATTCGGCTTCCAGCCTACACAAGTCAAGATGAAAAGGATTTAATCAGAAAGTTAGCTCCTACATTTGATGGACCAGAAGCAATGTTAGAGCAAGAGGATTTTGTTCGGGCAAGTAAATCATCAAGACCTGGACCAAGTAATGATATTCACCACAATAATAATAACAATGGTGACGGTGTTCCAAAAATTATTCGTTACTGTAAAGATCCTATGAATAGAACGTCATCAGATGATACAACTGACTCCAATCAACGTGAAGTAGGCGTAGGTAACCTAAGATTAGATTTACCTGTAGATGAAGACGATTATTTAATGCCGTCAAATGCTCAGCCTACCGGATATATGGATTTAATTGGTGTACCTGCTAGTGTTGATAACCCAGAGTACCTGATGAATGCTGGTACCAACAATCATGGTAGTGGGAACGTCGGTGCTATGTCGGCTACATCTGCTGCAAATCTTGCCGCATCTAGTTTAAGTAGGTCAACAGCTCCTCAATCTTTAAGTAGCGTTGAATCACCTGTGCCAACACAAACACTAGGAATTCCAATTATAAATAAACCAAAAACTACAAATGCAAATAAAAACTTAAGTGGTGGTAACAGCTCGATATCATCTTCTTCTGCCGCTAGCAATTCATCGAACCATGTGACAGAAGGTGAACAAACAAGTTCTGATCATGAATATTATAATGACTTGCAACGTGAATTACAACCTTTGCATCGAAGTGAAACAACTGTATGATGTTAACGAACATTTTAAGTAGTTCGTATTATGTAGTTCGCAATACAAATTTTAAGATATATTTAGACCATAATTATTTTGCGATGATTGATGAACAAAATTAAAAACTGTAAATTAGTATTTTGTACGTTTTAGTGCCTTTAAACGAAAAGTTTTATTGAAGTGGTAAAGGTCTTAATAATGCGCTAAATGTGACAGATTTTTCAAGCTTTAAAAAAATTAATGTATATTGGGGTTATTTACCTATCAGCTAAGGAAGGATCGAATACCTTCTAATATTTTATTAAGCACTGACATTTACTTGTCATTCAATATTAAACATTTTGTTAAACAGATTCATTGGACAATAATTTTTGAATAATTAAAATTTTCAACGAAAAAGGTTCAAAAATGGTGGAGAAATGCCTATGATTTTTATTAGTATTTCTAATTAAATTTATTTAAATTTGAAATTTTTGTTATACTTAATCAATAAAGTTTCTTAAGCCCTTCATCACTTCAATCAATTCAAAAACGAATACAATTTAACATAGTGCCTATAGTTTGTTTAATGATGATAAAATCATTTAACAATACTGAAACTTTTTTATACATGTATTACATTTCATGCAATCAGAGTAAGTAAAATTAGTTTATACAATAGTTTCATTTTCTCAGCTACTTTAAATTATGTGCCTTAAAAAACGAATAATAAACAACAAGTCTTTTGCTTTAACAAATTAAAATAATGTATAATATTAGCGTAAATTATATGAATTTGAAAGACTACTACCTTTTTTAAGAAAAAATGTAGGTAAGTGTCACACAAAAGAACTTAATTTGAAAAATTTATTAAATTTTACATTATTTAGTAATTATATGTTATTTTTAAAATTAAAAAAGTATAAAAAATAATTACATGTATAATAATTCGGAATAAATTTCTAAAATTCAATTCCCAAGTTAACTAAAAAATTAATTAGTTAATATTTGTTTAGTTAAAAATTTAACAATTTTAAAATTACCAGTGATTTACTGACTAATTAGAAAAATATTAGGTCGTCTATCGAATGCGTTTGTTTACTGTTACGAAAAAAAATTTCATTGACTTAAAACTATTAAAAATTTAGAGAAACTCGTATAGTTTTATATTTAATTAATATGTTGTATGCTGAATTTTAATTGCATTTTTATGAATTTGTGGACCTTTATTATAATATGTATAGTTTTTATTTTTCTGTAAGATCGGTATATGTAATTTTAATGTAATTACCGACATAAATATAATGTTGATCTGTGATAAAAAGTTTATATTTAAATTCAATATAAAATTAATCAAACAAAAATTTTGTTTTTATTTTGTATATGGTTATTTTTTTAGTATAATATTTTTATTGCTTAAGATTCTTAGTTATTAAGTTATTACACATAATGTAAAAAGTACTTTCATAAAAGAATCTGTTCGTCAGGATTCTGTAAATTATATTAAATTAACTAAATAATTTTTTAACACTAGCATTGGTAAACATTTTAAGATTTAAGTTGAAAAAAATTAATTTTTTGTATCAAAATTTATTCCATTTTCTTAAATTTGGAATTATGATGAACTGATAGCAAATATATAAAAATGTTTTATATTTCCTAAATATATATAACATTCCTACAGATAATATAATTTTTGTGCCATCTGCATTCATAGAAGTTGATGAAAGGAAAAAATATAAATCGAATTTTTTAATCAAGGCACAACATTACATATGTGAATAGTCTAGAAATCTTAAAAATCCACTGAAAAATGTTAAGTCGAGTATGTGTAGTCAACATAAATGAACAAATATCAACGAAATTTCTTAATTTTTCTCCTTCTTTCTTTATATTACAAGTTTTTTAAAGAATTTATATACCCTTGTAAAATAATTTTATGATATGTGGAACACTTATATCACAATAGTATCATTTTCAATTGAAAAAACCTTTGACTGGTGTTCAAAAATCCATTTCTCAAATTCTATTTTGATGAAATTCAATATTCTATTTTCACTCGACCGGAGACGAAAATAGAATTTTCGGACAATCTTAAAATCGGATCGGTACATGTATATGACAACAAATTAAAACATTATACATGCATATAGTAAACTTATATAATACAGATTTACTTGTTGTCGAGTAGAAATTATTCAATATTCAAAATAATTTTCACTTAAGATTAATTTCGTGGATTTATATATATAAAAAAACTACTAAAGAAGTTATATATTAAAATATTTTATTAAAATTTTATATATATAACTTTTTAGGTAGACACATTATTTTTAATTTTAGTTGTAATTTAGAAAAAAATTGTTTATACTGCAATGCCTATATTATATACAAAATGAATTTATAAAAAGAAATTAATAAAAACAATGTTTCTGAATAAAAGAATAAAAAAAAATACATGTTTCATTCAGGTGGTAATAGTCTTATTTATTATTTATATGATATTAATTTATGAAAACGAGAAGTATTAGTCGTCTTTTATATTGTTCTCTAGATTTTTCAATTAAAGCATTTCCTTTTTTGACAGAATTATTTCAATCATTTAAAAAAAAAAAAAGCGGGTTAATGTCAATTGAATTTATTATTGAAAAGTAATTATGACTGCTTAATTTTAAAAAAATTGCATCCAATTCTTCTCTAGATTTAAATACCACTACTATGTGCATGACATTTACTTTAGTGCTTCTGTGTTTGCGAAAATTATTAGTTACAAAAAAGTTTAAAAACACAAAAAACACAAAGTGTAGGTACCTAACATGAGCAAAAAAAACTAAAAATATATTTTTTGGTTAAATCAGTCGGAAAAAAAGCACCAAAAATGAAAATAGTCCGATTTGTATAATATTTAATACCTATATATACCAAAAGAAGCGTAATTTTAATACTTTGCAGAACATCCGAAGGGTATACGACGTCTATTTCCGAAGTTATGGGTAAAGTTAAGTGGACGGAAGACCGTCGACGAACGGTATGTAGAAATATCAAAATTAACAGACCTTTGGTTGGTTATCTGGCCATAACTTTGAAATTAGACGTCGTAGACCCTTCGGATGTTCTGCAAAGTTAAAGGTATTAAAATTATGCTTCTTCTGGTATATAAATTATTCAAATCGAACAATTTTCATTTTTTGCTTTTTTTTTATTTTTCTGCTGATAGTTACATCATCGGAAAAAAAGAGCAAAAAATTAAAATTGTTCGATTTTAATAATTTAACAGAACATCCGAAGGGTCTACGACGACGAATTTATAACAGACATTCGCATTTGCACATTCGAAACTGCATTCAAAAACTGAACAGCATTCAACCTTGAACCACACACAAACTATCGATTGACGAAAGATTTGGATCGAATCTCATTTCCTGTGAGCTTTTACTATACATGTTCACAGACGGAAAATGCACTTAAAAGTTAAGTAAAAATGGTACCCTAAAAAACAAAATGCTTTATTTTAATAACCAGAAAGAATTTGTTAAAATATAGAAAGAAAGAATTTGTTAAAATCTAAAAAAGCTTTCTGGCGCGACATCTTTTAGAATTTTATATAAATATCAAAAAAAGCGTTTTGTAGCTGTATTTTTTGTTTTGTAGAGTTGTAGCTATAGGAATAATAATAAATTATAAAACAAGTCTAGAAATCAGTAAATGAAATAAAGCAGAAAGTTTCAAAAATGAATTGTAGAAAATACATACAAATAAATAAATAAATATTTTTTCAAGTTAAATTAGATTTAAATTTCAAAGCAAACTTTTCATTTTCCAAATTGCCAAAGTTTCATAAAAAAATAAAATACATACATTGCTACAAAATTTTCAATTAAATAGAATATTTTGGACAAAAGATTCAAAGTTTATATTATTTTCGAAACCTTTTGAAGCTTGTTTCTATCTGCATGAAGCTTGTTTCTATCTCCAATTGGAATTATTAGAATTGCCCTTCCCGGAAATATTAAAACAAAAATAGTATTGTGATGTGATATTGAAAAATTTTATAAATAAGCATGAATTTATATGGAACGAACCGCGGCGCATGGAAATTTCTTAAGTATCTTTTGGTTGTTTCGGCCTATATTTGTGAGAAAACAATCGCAATAATGAATGTGAATAAGATAAAGATCTCGTATTATGTGGACCTCATAAAGTATTTCGAATGCTATCTAAAATTGATAATATTTCCAAAATTATTAAAAGAATGTTTAACAAAATTTACTACGTGTACAAAATCAACAAATTTTTTTTTACTTGTGGTCCGCAGTAAAATTGTTGTGTTTTAATTTGGCTCCTCACTTAAAAAGTATGTGCACCCATGATCTACATGCATCTAAAACCTATTACCCACCATATTAAAAATTCTTAAAAATTTTTACACGCAATCAAGTTTTGTACCTATATCAAATTAATCCAGAGAAATATCTAACCGATCTTCCGGTTTCTCTTTCTAATTAAATGAAAGTTTTTTTTTAAGAAGAGTTTATTTAAAATTTAAAACCAGATAGGCTCAATTAAGCATAAAATTTTACGTAGTAAATTTGCACGATTTTTTTTATTTCTTTTTATATATATGTATTTTTTTTTTCTTAAAAAAGAGATAAGTGGCAAGCGCAGTTGAGTTTTTTCCCACATAATAATAAATACATAATTTCAAGTATCTAAAAACCACTCCAATAAAAAAGTAAGCTTTATAACCAGTCCTTATTTTTCGTATATTATTCGTTTACCAAGTTTTGATCTTATCCGTAACTTAAAAATTAAATTATGTTCTCGAATATAATAAACTATTGAAATTGGTCAATCACCTTTTAATTTGAAATTTTTATTATTATATGAGTATTTTGCATTCGATTTTGTTATTTTCCAAGTTTAAAAACAAATTTTTATGTATATTTTTATACATTTGTTATAAGGGCAATATAATATAGAAACTGTTAATATTTTTTGACATATTACATATACATATAAATTCTTAAATAGTAAAAAAAAATATTTTTTTCCATTGGTATATAGTTTATTACTCAATTTTTCACGTCATAATATCTAGTAATAAAGCATTAAGAATTGATTTTATGTTTGTAAAAAAAATTACTTTTGTTTTAAATTGATGGTTTGATAATTTCACCTCAGATAAATCTAAACATGTAATATTCAAATTTGGTAACTATGTCGAGAAAAAATTATATAGAAAATACTACTGAGATATAAATAACTGACCTTAACAGATTGTAATAGTTGATTGTTTGTCCTATTTTCAAAGTTTTGATATTAAATATTCAAAAACATACAATACAAAACCCACAAACTTAAATTACATTTACATATTACAACATTTACATATTTAAAAAAAATAGTTTTAGCTCTTCTAAAAATTTCAGATATAGATATAATACTTTCGCTTAAGTTAACTATATAGTAAATTCGTATTTTTTCTTCACATTTTAGCATTGTTAAAGATATTTAAAGCTCAAATTTCTCTTCAATAAATAAACTAAAAATACAATTTATTTTTATTGAATATAAGTTGATCTCCTAATAAAAAGCTGTGTTAGTTAAAAGTTAATAATCGTTTGGTTAAAATGTTGTGAACCATCATCGGCTGTTTATTTATTCAAAAGTTTCAATTAAAATATTTCGCAAAAACAAGTTTTTTTCATATTCCGTGCTTCAAATATTTCTTAACCATAAAATAAAATATGAAAATATTTTCAAATATCATTTTACTTTGTTTATTAATAGTAATATCAGAGCAGAAACCACAAAATTTAACCAATAGACAAGATCGAAATCTTCAAAATTTAAGGCCTGAGGTTCAAGAAATTAATGGATTTGATCCAGGAAAAACTGTAAGCGAGTCTATCGTTGTCAGTTCAAATGTTTTATATATAAAACCTGAAACAAAGCCTCCAGAACGACATCGCGTACAAAAACGAGAAATATTGGAAAATTAAAAAAATAACTATGACACCATTATATAAGCGAAACACAATTATTAAATATATTATTTTAGAAAAATAAAAACCGATATCATTAATGTGATAGATTTATTTAAAGGTATTGAACATGAATTTAATTATTTTCTTTTTTATTATACTAGATATGTGCATAGATACATATAAATACATATGAATACATCAATAAAAATTTTTGATTTTTAAATTATTTATACATTTTGTAGATATCCCAAGTAAGTTTGGAAACATAGAATACATTATTATATAACTCGAGAAAAACAAGCTTGAATTTAAAATCTATAGGAGCTTCTTCTGAAAACTTTTTATCTAACCCTCGACTATAGACTTACTTAGGTTCTAGAATTTTCGTGATAAATTGTTTTTTAAAACTAACTAAAATACATATATTACACAATATATATTTACAATTAATTCGAGTCACGGAAGACGCTAAGACAGGGCGTTTGACACGACCACACATGTTATTATAGCGTGTACGTAACATATGTATACTTTTTTTTTAATTTTTTATTGTTAAAACAAATTAGAATTTTTCTTTTTCAAAATATGCATTCCCTTGTTGCCTTCTTTTTAACTTAAAGGGAATATACTGCAATTATGGGTTCTAAAGCTAGAATCCCTCAACCTTTTTAGATCCAAACGCGTACAAACGAGATCCATACACTTTATTTATTGTTAGAAGCAGTGTTCAGATTCGAAAGTATTACGAACCATTTCTCTAAAACTAAATTGAATAAATCTCAACACATATTTAGAAAACTTAAAAATTTGTAAATTGAAAATTGTTTTGAAATAACTAAATGTTCATTCTTATAAAAAAAATATAAAAACACCTGTGCTGCGTCAAAGAAAAAAAATATCCACCTCTGCGTCTATACACCTACGTCTGACAAACTTTGACTTTAGAATAATTATAAATAAACAGAGAAATTACATTATAAGAGAGGTTTAATTATAGAATTAGTTAATTTCACAAACAAGTTACTTTTCAATGCCATTTTATGCGAAAAGAATTAAATAGTTGTATCCAGTTATAAAAAAAATTAATATGGTTCAAATTGTAGAACAAAACCATTTTATGAATATTGAATTTATCTGTCGGATATGCGGGATATGTATGTACATTTTGATAATTTTTCAAGAATCGCAAAATAAACTAAAGATTCTATGTGAAAAATATTATTTGGGTTCATTTACGATTGAAAAGAGCATCAATATATAAAATTTATACTTTTATTTAATATTATTAAAATTATGGCAATTACGTACATATCTTTTCCAACTCTTTTATAAGTACAGAACAAAAAAGTTTGCACCAAAATTTTTATTCAAAAAATAATTTCGTAAATAAAATTACGAGTTTCTTCAAATTGTTCAGGTAGGTATTTATAAAATTCATTTTCATCAATGTCTCGATTTGGATCTCATCTATTGCCTTTAAAAAATTTGTCGAAATATTTTTTTTTAATTGGGGGTACTTTTGGCATTGTTGCGGTCATAGATTGGCGGGCCGTACAACTTATTAAATGCCAGTTCTGAATTTAATTCATAAAAGTAATCCGTTAAATTGTTATTAAACTTTAATGAATTTAAACTATTTAAAGATATTCCATGGAGAGCTATGATTTGTTTTTCATTATACTTAGGAATATTAATCAAAATTATTATTTATTGGTGATTTTTTACCTTGTTTACAAACACAACATCTAAATGTATATGTTCAAATACTTTTAATATCTAAAGAAGATATATTTTTCTTACAAATTATTGCCGCTATTAAATTATGTCTATAGTAAAATTATTTTGAAACCAATAAAATTATTATATTATATTTAGCAATATAAATCTTAATTTCAATTACACCTATAATAAAGATGAAATTTCATTTTTAATTCAAAATACCTATTATTAAAATAAAAAAAAATGGTTTATCAATAGAAAAACTTTCACTCTTATTTCTATTAGCGTTAATTAAAATGAATTCTGCGAAATGATTTAATTTATTCAAAAAATGTTATTCTAAAAATATTTCTTTTTATAAGTTTGCTGTGACAAATAACGCTTCCTTTTTATATTTTTTATTATTCTTGAATTATCAAAAAAAAAAAAAATCTCATTAAAAATAATAACACATAATGAATTGCAGATATATTTTATTTTAACATCATGACAGAGTATCAATTTTAATATTAACTTTTTTTTAATATAATCGACTACATTACATCACTGTACGTAACAACATGTGTAGAACCCTACCTAAAGCGCAATTTAAAGGTAGTACTACAGGTCGGGTAAAATTTGCTGCGGAATTTTTCTCCGATAAAATTTTATATAAAGAAACCTATTTTACCCGATCTGTTGTACTACCTATAAATTGCGCTTAAACATATATTGGATGTAAAAACTTCGTATGTATGTAATTATAAGTATATAGATCATTTTGTCAAAATTAATTTATTTGAAAAAAAAAGTCATGTGTATTATGTACATGTATTTTTCCTAAGGGCTTAACAAAACCACATCGATTTTTTTTTTAATAGCCACTATACAGAAAATTTTCTGTCACGTTAGGATAAAAACTCCTGTCTTGAATCACAATGTTTCATTTCAATATAAATATTCAATTTAAAATAATATAGTTAAAATTTGTAATTTATAATATAAAATTTAATTTATAGTAAAAAAATCATATTAAATTAAATATGAAACCTATTATTTTTGTTTTAATATTTACAATAATATTAACTGTTGTTAAATGTAATCAAACCATTCAAATTGATATGGAACCCACAATGGAAAACAATAAAGGTCATCAACGGTTAACTTCGATTGGTCGTAAAAAAGGTTCTGCAACACCCAATAAAGATTGGTGCAAATTATCTTGCATAAGTAAAGGAAAATATTCTGGCGGTTTTGTAATTGGAATTACATGTTATTGTGATTTAAAAAGTGCTATTAAGCATGGGAAGAAATAATAGTTAAAAGAAAAATTATAATATTATTTTATAATCAATATTTTTAGCTTTATTTATTTATGTGTTTTTATATCAACATAGTTATAATAATTAGGTTTTTTAGTAAATAAGTAAAATATTTAATATTTTTAAATAGTAATAATATTGTCAAAGATTATCGCTGTTAATGTTAATATCCTGTATAATTTTTAACCATCAATAATTAATGATTGACCATTAAACGATTTGAATGATTAAATGAATTTAATTTCTTAAGCATATACCTGTATATATTTTTTTTAATTTAAATTCTAAAATATCGGTTAGACTAACTGAACCTAATAAACTATTACTCAAAAATCAAGCAACAATCCTATATACTTTTTTTGTTTTTATCTTATTGAAAAGTACAAGTCTTTTGTGTATCGTTACTGAGGACTTTTAGTTTTTTACCTTTTTGTAGACGTTCCAGGTAGTTTTCTCAGATATCTTTCCAAACCCAAAAATTCTTAAAAATGTGGAACCTAGTTTAACCTATTTTAATTTATTTTTTTGAGTAGGTTACATCGTCATGAAAAACAATTTGTAATTTATATCAGGATGAGTTGAAATATTATTCAGTAACAGCAGCAGCAGAGCCAAGAAAATAATAATTACAAAATGTGCATCTGAAAAATTTATGAAAACTTTCATTGGCTTTATTTGTCATTTACATTACACAAAAGTTTTTCGAAATATTTTCGATGAATTTTGTACTACAAACTTTTCTGTTTTTAATTTTTTTTTTTCGAAATAATGATTTTTCTAACCGCCGTTTTAAAATTTAAAATCAAACAGTTTTCATTATTGTTATCATTATTGTTTCATTATTCATTATTGTAGAGTTTCTCTTTAAAAAGAGTACATCTATTTATAAAAAACAGAATGTATCTTTAAAAAATGAATAATTTAGTATAGTTAATCTATTCCCAAATTTTAATTTTTAGTAAGCTTAAGATCAAAAATGAAAAAATGGACTTAATTAAATGTTCGTTCTTCCTTAAGTCATACGTCCACAACTTATAATTCTGAAATGCTAAATTGATCATTTCACTTTCATTCCAGGTTTCGGAGCTAGCGCTTATAAGCTTAAGAGATTTATATATATTTTAAATATTTTTTAAGGTTTTTTTTGTACTCTTAACTGTAAAGATACATACCGAATAAATTGAAATTCTAATTACTACATTATTAAGAATTAAGATGAATTAAAAATTAAATTTTACTTAAGTTCAAGTTCTAAAGTATTAGGGACTTAGCCTTGTTTTCATGAGGCCAAATAATTTAATAATTCAGTAGCCTGAACAACAACATTTTAGTCGAAGTTTAGTTTATATTGATTTCATTTTACTGTATTTTTTATGTTTATACCTTGTTGTTCATCTTGCAAATATACTACCTACTAATGTAGTTATAATTTAGTGTGCTTTGAAGTGAGAACAATTTTTGGTGAGTTGGTTACTAATTATTGGCACTGAACTAAATTAATTACTTGGGCACATGCAAAAAAAGCTTTAGAAACAAAAATACTTTAATTCGCTGAAGACTTTGAGACTTTGCGCAGCTTATATATATTTATATAATTTTATCTATGAAATGAAAACTTAATACTTAGTCTTATAATTTGATATACGTATTCATATTTAATTTTAGGCAGAAAAAAATAGGAATTTATACGGTATAATTTCAAACGTAGACATCAAACAAAACCTATAATTATAATTCCATCATAAACTCAAAGAATTTTTTAACAATACTAATTACCAACAAACTCCACCATATCTTTCTTTCGAAATGTTAACAAAAGTAAGATATACTTAGGTATTATTATTTTTTCATGTCGCAAATGATTTTATAACATCCCAGATTTCTTCAAGTTGACAAAACTCAAAATGAATTTTCGTAGTATAAAAATAAATAATAAAATATAACATAAATGTATTAAAAAAGATTTAATAATCATCCTCTGAATTAGTTTTAGTTTATTACGAGTAAAATTGTTGGATTCGATAATATTAGATATATACTGTCGTTAGACAGGCTCTCATTATATAATGAGAGTCTGTCTGGTTTTACTCACTTTTTAAGAACCAACCAATAAATGTTTGAATAATATCAATATCATTTTAGAAGCATTGAATCCTTAATTTTAAAAATTGGAAGTTACGTAATATTAATATGGAATAACAAATCCTTGCATTCTTATTTTCTTCTTGTGTTTTTTATAACCAAAAATTTTATAAATACCACCACAAAATCCTTGGTTTTTAAAAAAATTATTGTAGGTAATTGATTTTACTAAAAGTGAAGGTGCATTTTGACGAGCTCGCGCAGATAAAGTTTTAAGCGCGTGGTAGCAATTGATGAAATCACAAAAAAAATTAAATTGCATTAAAACCTGCACGATTAATGATTGACACAGTCATTGGTGGTTAATTTTGCTAATGCATTTTAGCAGGTGATATAATTTTTGTAACTATAATTATTATGTTATTATTTTACTACACAAATATGTGTTCTTATTTGTGGCGAACATATATTTAGTTATAAATAATTTCTACGTTTCAATAACAATCAAAATAAATGTAACTATTTATGTATTTGACAAAGAAAATATAAGAAAATTAAAATTCGATTCGGTAATGAGGTATTCTCTTATTAATTTTATTGTAATTATAGAATCACTAAATTATAATAATAATGTTTGTTATATATAGAGAATCACAGATTGGGCCTCGGGTAATAGTCGCATTTTATAGTAAATTTAATCATAACTTTATGATTTTGATCAATTCAATGAATATTCTTTGTAAAATGATGTAGGTACTTTTAGTTTAAAGCCCAAAAACTTTCATAAAAGGGATCAAACTAAGACAAAAAGGCTACATAATACGCTGAAAATAAATCCCATAATATTACGATCGCTTTAATATTATATTACCGGATGAAAAATCATAATTATGTGATTTTCCCATGCAACGATTTTTTCTTACACCTTCATGTTTCATGTCATCTTTTTATCTATAAAATTTTCTACAAACAACCATTATTGTTGGCATTGATTTTTTTTTTTTGCAGTTTTTCGATTTATTTATTCCTTCAGGTATGTTCAAACAAAGATTATTATTACAAATGCTTAATAAATTAGTTTAAATTAAAAACATAAGATTTTTGGATCAACTTTTTTTAGATAAGGCAAAGTTTGGGTTCATAAACCGAAAAAAGTGGATTATCCATACCGGTAATTACGATAATACTCAATTGCTATTTTCTAAAAAATTATAAGTATAAGGTTTAACTTTATGACCTTTAGCTTTATAAAACACTATAAAATGATTTAAGTAGCGTCAATGATATACATTTTTATATACTTGTTATTCAATTTGCAAATAGTCATAAAATCAATTGCCGTAATTATCGTAGGCATCATCATCATTATTTTTGGCACCGTTCAATTAATAAAAAAGGTTTGAAGCACATGCATGAGATGAAGTAAAGCAATATATTTCTTTATTTTTTTTTTTTTGATTGATTTGTGATAACTTTGACTCACATATTTTTTTCCTTACCTTACAATTTTAAATAATATTCTCACACTAACTGATTTGGTGTTTTAAAGTGAAAAAGTAAAACAATAGCAAATGCAAGTTTGTCAACACTATTTATACTTAATCAAGGATATTTCAAATAAGGTCATTACTATATTTATGTTTTTTTTTCACACATAACCATTAACAAAAAATCGTTAAAAATAATGGTTAATGATAATGATTTAGAAATTTTTGTCTGTACACTTAAAACAGAATAACATCAATTAATAATCTTAAAATAGCGTGATAGAGAATTTAATGAAAATTTTAATATTGTATGTATGTAAAAAAATAAAAGTTCTATATCTATTATAGTAATCAATGAATCAATTCGTTCAGCTGATCAATTCTTTTATTTGTGAGAAAAAATTATAATATTGTAGCAAATATTAATATAAGTATTTTTAAATATGTATTAATCATATTATAATTAAAGGTTAACTTATTTTTTGAACTTATGTTCTTTAAGCAAAGAAAAAATCAACCAAATGTGTATTTTTTTTTCTTTAAATCCAAAGATGAGTTTACGAGTTTACTCTTTTTCAAGGCTTTTATTAAAATTTAATGGATCACCATTAAATTAGCAAATTAATTTTTTACATAATTTTTGTTTCCTGATTTTATGTCTCATTTACATATGTATTTTAAAATTGTTCTTAATGAAAATAATGCGGTTAGTTTTTTAGCACTGCGAGTTTGAGCTTAATACTATGCCTATAAACAAAAATTAAACAATAATACTGTGATCTTTTTAGGTACATTCCTACATTATACACTTATTATATTACACTATTTAATTTAGATGATTTATTTGTCTATCCCTTTTAGTCTACCAAATGGATTCATAAAGCAGATAGATTGATTAAGTGTAGTTAAGTGAAACAAATGAATATTCACGTTAATCATATTTATCAATATAAAATAAATACCTAAAATTATTTGACACTTTGATCTCACGAGGACTAATTTAATTTAACGCCTGGTTTTAACATTAAAAATTAGTGTTCGCCAATCTTGACATTGATTCTGGAAATATAACGAACTAATTCTTTGCGAAGCTGTCTAAAATCATGTTAAATATGTATATCTAGCAACAGAAATTTATAAAAAAACAATTGGAGTGAATTAGTATTTGCAGCCCTTATACGACTAGCGCATAGTCGTATAATAAAAAGAATTAAGCATAATGTTAAAAAATTCAAAAATAATTTATGAAAATAAAAGAAAAAGATTTTTGTTTTAAATTATTTTAGTTACACAAAAAAGGAGTGATTTCAGAAAGTTTTATTTTTTTCTGTGCTCCCTTTTTTTAATATGTTTATTTCATTTCTCATCAACTGAAGCGTTAAGGTAATCCGGTAACAGTTTATTATAAACATACTTTTTGTTCACGCCCAACAATAAAAGTTTTTGTTGTAATAGGTTTTTTAGAAATTATAATCGATACTATTACCACATTTTATGTGTATCTTTATATATTAAATCCCTTTCTTACTTATTCTCTCATATTTTAATGTCGAAACGTATGTATTTTATTGTTTATTATACCCAAAGTTCAAGGATTTTATTCACCCCAAATTTGATTTCAAAGCAAATATTGTGATAATCCTTATCAAAAAAAATAAGATTACAAGTACTTGACATTAGAATTTACAATAAGATAAGTGCTTGTGCATTTTTAATTTACATAATCTGATTTGAATTGTGTAAGGTATTCAAAAATTAACTTAGGGATTTTAAAATTGTAAATGCATTGTAGAGTCATATTTTGTTCAGGTATAATAGTGATTTTTCAATAATATAATGTGCTTTCCGTTTTTTTATATTTTATTCGTATGGTGAAATTTATTGTAATGGGCTGAAAAATTAAAAAATTCTTGTCTGCACAAAAAATTATTGATTAAATGAATTATATTGCTTAAATTTTTAGACTTTATTATCCTTCTTAATGGAATTTGTACATTTCTAACTTAAATTCGTAGCTAATACATACTTACTAATTATATTTATTACATTGAAAATAAATTAACATAATAACCCTGTCTTTTAAAGAAAAATTTTGTATTCTCACACTATTAACACACTTATATAGTACATAATTCATAAGCTCTATATTCCTACTTTGTAGGCAAATAAATTGACTTAATCTACTACTTCAACAGTTTCACTACAATCTTCATCTTCGCTTGACCTCAGGCATTGATTTAGACTTTCTTCTCCTCTAGTTGCTTCTAATTTATCTAATTTCAAATGTTTTCTATCGGGTTTTTTTAATAACTCTTCTATTGAATAAGGATTTCGTTTCCTTTTCCCCGTAAAAGCAGCAATAACTAATGTTGGCGTACTAGATGTTGATGGCGAGGATTTTCCGGAATCACAATCACTCGCATGATCCGAAGTACATGTCGTTGTTAAATCTATAGAGCTTTCTGATTTGGTGGTAATTGCTGTTTGAAAATAACCTGGAAACTGAGCATGAGAGTAAGGAAAAAATGTCGCGGTTGATGCTGCATCCTGAAGACGTTGTGAAGAATATATTAGAGAAGAATTCCAAAGCCAATGTTTTGAAAATTGATTCATTGAATTAGTAGAAAGTTGGCCATAATTGATGTCTTGAGAATCACTGTTTACAATTGCTGTAGCATTAACGTTTATTGGAATTGTTGCAGCTGGTTTAATTGGTAATTCAATTGCCCGCTGAGCAGTCGGATGTATTGGACGAGGGCTTTTAACCGCATCAACATTAGAAAATCTTGGAAATTGCGGTAATGTTTGTCCAATCAAAGTTATTGAGTGACTAGGTTGATGGTTATCAAGTGATCCATTATGCTGAGCATATAACTGATTTGCTCTCAATAAAGCTACAGACTGATGATTTGTACTACTTGCAACACTTGTTTCGCTTCTATGTGTATTTTGTTCATTAGATGTCATTTCATCTGTCCACAATCCACCATTTCTTAAAATTCTATTAACTGAACTCACAGAAGGAATTGAATTAGGGTCACAAATTCGTTGGGATAACAGTTGATCACGGATTTCCCATGCAAACATACCAGGATTTTCTTGTTTAAAACGTAGAATTTTTTTAACCACTGTTGGTGTTGCAACTTGCTGAAAAAAAAAGTTAATTTTAAAACCTTTTAGTAACTTTTTAGATAAAGATATTGGACATTACTTCTTTAATATAATCAGATTCTACATATAAATATACAATACATTATATCTCAGACTTTTTTTTATATTTTATTATTTTTAGAGAATCAGTAGGGATTTTTAGATAATAAGCAGTTCTCATAAACGAATCTGGTGAAACAGATAGAAAAATTTATTACAAAAACTAAAAGATATACCATATAAAGGACAATAAGAAGTAATCACAAAAGGAGGAAATTCTAGATTCAACATAAATTAACCTTAAGTTTTCAAAGTTTTCTGAAAGTTCGCGGGTTCCATGATAAATAACTGAATATCTAAAATATCTTCTTGCTCAATATATAATAAAATGTTGTAAATAAAAACTGCAAAATAAAAAACAGCAATCATTGCAACTAGAATTAAAACAAAAACACTAACCATACCATCTTCAACTCATGTAATTAAATTAAAAAACTATTCGAAGTGCTAAGTTGCTTATATTTATCTATGTAAGTGTTGATAAAATAATAAATGCAAAACTATGAAAGTAAATTCTTTATTAATTTTCTATACATATTTACAAGTGCATTCAAACATTATACGTATGTACATTCTACATTAATATTCTAGAAATAGTTATTTCTAAACATGCGATGATTTCCTTTTAAAGCCACAAATTCACATGAATTTGATGAAATTATTTAGGATTTTAGCCTATTTCGGCTATAAAATTAATGTTACTGTTAGCGGAATATAAAATTTTATTACTATTTTTAATTACAATTTATTATATGCTGATAATAAAATAAAAAAATAATAAAACAATCAACGATTTTCTTGCAACATGTAGGAGTGAATATTTTAAGAACTTAAAACTATCTTCGGCGGCTACGTGACCTTATGCTTATTCTTATGTCCCTACGCATTTACGATTACTAGACCTATTTCTTCAAATTATTATTAGAATTTCCTATATATTGACAATGGAAATATAAACTTTAAGTACTTGTTTTTTTTTTTATTCAAATAATCTCACAAGGTAAAAGTTTTTAATAACATTTTCTTTAAATTTTCATCTATCAGCTGTTCAAATTAAAAACTCGTATACCTAATTCTTTTTATCTTGAGCAAAATTAATATTTTACTGAAAATTATATATAGTATACTGTCTAAAAGGAATAATTATGAATTAAAAAACCAACTATTATAGAACTATTTCAAAATTTCTTTTTTAATACTTAGCAATAGTTCCATTATAAAAATTCCACTCAAATTTAACATAAAAAAAGCAAATAAACAACATCTAAAACTATGGCATAAAAATTATTTACATTTCAATGATTTATTATCTTGTGCTTAATACCAAAAAAAAAAAAAAAAAAGCATGATACAAATTTTAGTAACAATAAATTAATAATGAATTTTCGATGTGATAATCAAAAATGTTGTACAAACATTTTCATTTTAATTATTCAGTAGCTGAACGCTACATTAAAATCAACAATAATAACAAATTTGATAAAAAAAATGTATAAAATTATTATCATTGACGTTAAGCATTCAAATACTGCTTATAATCATTGGGAATCAAAACAAGTGAACAAATACCCAGCGTCAAAACTTACATATTAAAAATATTTTTTATTCAAGATAAGACTACTAAATATTTCAAATGTTTTCTTCGGTTTTCATATCGGGCTAACAGTTCTCAAATAAAGATCTAATTATTATTGTGAAAATTAAAGCAATTGGGGAATTATATTAAAACAATAAGATAGTCGGTGAGATAGTCGGTGAGATAGTCATATTGAGTACATTTAATCAATTTAATTCAAGGCTTAAGAACTACAAATTTACCTTAGTTTTACTTCCACCTATCGAGCCCGGCCGTATCGATCCCGTCTCATAGAACCTTGTAAGTATTTTTGATACACAACCTACAAAAAAATTAAAAATAGATTGTTGTGAAGTAAGAAACATTTTCACATTTTATAAAATAAATAAATCCTGATCCTGATTCTTACCATGTGAAACCAATAGCTGTCGGGAAATATCACAAGGTCTTACACCCATTAAAGCAAGTTCAACAATTCTTCGGCGGACACAATCTGGTAATGGTCTACCATTAACAAATACGCCGCCCAATTGATTAACACCTGCTTGACCTGTAATTAAGGAATAATTTTATTTCTTCATAAAAAACTAAAGACTTTATCAATAAAAATTAATTATAATAATTAATATGTAAGTTAAATGCCTTAATAAATATAAAATGTTTTTTTTTTATCTTTAACAATTTTGTACAAAAATGTACTAATTGTTTTGTTTTAAAAGCGTAAAATTTTTTTACACTTTTGAATAAATTAACATATATTGTAAGTAATTTCCATATTAGTTTCCCGATGAACGCTTCCGTATCATGTAACTATCGCTTAGATAAAAGCTCTGACATTTCAAAATTTCGCCTTTTACACCATTCTGTTGACATCTAACTTATCCAAAAAAATTTAATTACTTCATGTATTACTTGAAATAACTAATACTTTAATTTTCGAATCTAAACAAATTTACGTACAATGTTCTTTTCATAGTTCTAGTATACACATTTAAAACACTTAGTTAATTTCATAAAACTAATATTAATCTTAACATAATCTAAAAACGTAGCTCAGAGAATTAATTTACTTTTTCACTATACAAAATTACAGAAATAAAAACTAAATAAATAATCTCCTAAGAATTTTTTTAACAAATTGTTGTTTGCTGAGTAGGTTACTGTAACTTAGACCTTTAACTTAAACCCTAATTTATTGAATAATTATTATTTATATTCCTTCACATAATAATAAACGTATTTTTAACCCTTTTTGAAATTTAATAGACAAAAAATACGAAATAACATAATGTGCTTATATGTATTAATAAAAATAACATACTTAAGAAATTTTTAATAAAAAAAATTGTTAGTAAAATAGTAGCATGATAAATTACTGAGAACTATGTCAATCATGCTTCGATACAGATTAGGTTAATATAATAATGTAAGTGTTAAAAGTAATACCCTGAATAACTAGTCATCTCTCAAGACAAGCGAATATATGTAAAAAATAATATTATTATGACAACCAAACCAACAGCTTAAACTATAGTCTGTCTGTGAGCTTGAATTTTTCCCTGCGAGCACATGATACTTAAAGAAAAAATCTCGGAGCCAGTTACCCCTGAACGGCTTAGCCAAACCATAAGTAAATTGCCCCAGGATAATGTCTTACGGAATTATGGGTCATTGGGAATATTAGAAATTTGTCGTCCGAGATTATGACCGTCATTCTTTTTTTTTCAGAAGGTAACTTTTTTATTATTTGTACTATTTAAAAAATAAGAAATAAATAAAGACAAATCAGGTTTCCAACACTGACAAACAACTAACATTTCCTTAATAATGTGTAGATAAAAAATCCTTTTTCATTTCAGAATTTTTCATTCTGACAGGTAAAAACGAAAAAAAAATTTTCATAGGATTTGGAGTTGATTAAATGAATAAATTTTTTTTAAATACCGCGGAATAAATTCGGTAAGCAACATAATCACTTTTTTCAATAATAATATTTTTATTATTTTCAACACATTAACACTATATAGTTTTTGGTAATTAAAATCTTGTTTTCTTTCAGTAAATAACTCCACTATCATTATGCGCATTAATTTCAAACCTAAATAAAAGTAAATAAATTTAAAAATTAATATATAATTTAATATAATTACATACATTTACAAAAAAATATATTAACACTCTATTTTGAAATGAAGTGTCAATTTTTTTAAAATTATGTTTACTTTGTAATTTAATAATAAAATTTAATTATCCTGAAAATCATTTTACAATCAACCTTATTATTCATTAGTAAATTATTAACAATATGCACGCGAGTGTCTTATATGAACTATTCCTATAATTTTAGTTTTTATTAAAATAAGGAACTAATTGCATTCCAACTTCCAACAAATGAAATGTGGAAAATATAAATATTTTTCAAAAAGAGAAATAAAATGTTGTGTGTTAAAATAATATAAAAAAAAATACAGAATACTGAAAATATATTTGGCGAAACTCATTTGTAACTACTACTTAAATACATAAATAAGGCAAGCCTTCCAATAGCAGAGCAACAATCTTAAAACTAATTGAAAATTAAATTTTTTTATTTTGAGAATAAATTTTATGTTCCCATATGGCTTAACTATTTTACTTAGGAATAAGCTTGAAGTAAAGAACAAAATTGTCTCAACAATTCTTAGTCTAAACTAAAGGATACCCTGTGAAATGAATGGATATAAATTCATTGATTGCTTTGTGCAAATAAAAATTATTGGGATTTCATTTCCCGAATCAATGTGTTTAAGTTTGGTCTTATGCAGTTGTGAATCTTTAATTCGAACGTTGAAATTTAAATGGAAATTACGTAATTAATTTGATGGGGTCTTTTCAATTATATTATATTGCAGCATCTCGAATTGAATAACTTAACTGAGACTTATTACATGTTTTTATTTAGTTTAGAAACATTATTTGTTTGATTTTCGACCTATTAATGCCATTTCATGTCATTTAAAGTGTTAAAGATACTCTGTTCGTCGCTTCCATAAGTTGGGATCCAATTTCGTTTTAGATTAAACATTTAAAAATTGGTGTTCATTACATATACTATTTACCCAAATATGTCTAGATGTCAATTGTAGGAATATAGTTGAAACGGGATGTATTGAATGTAACATAATGTATAATTAAAATAAAACTAATAAATTTTTCAGTCTTGAATATTGGAGAATAAAAAGTTTTAAATAAAAAAAAGGCTTTTAACAATCAATTGGATTAGAAAATTACTGTGATTTTTTTACTAATTTTTAGGGATTTTTAAATAATAAAACTACCATCTTAAGATATTTTTTTATTATTATTTATGTGGTTGGTATACTTGATTGATGAAATTCATGTCAATATTTTATAAAAATTATTAATGACAGGTTTTAATGTTTTTCAATAATAATGTAATTTAATACCACACTTGAAACCGACTTTTATATTTAAAAGCCGTAAAAACGACTGGTTTTTTTTTTTTGGAATCGTTAAGTGCAGAATTAAAAAAAAAACCATAATAAGCACTGCAAATTTTCAACAATACATTAATTTCACGCAATTTTTCCGGCTATAAATGCTTTTTTACATTATATGCAAAAAAAATATTGCAATTAATTATTATTTATAATCAGACACAAAGAAATTAATATTTCGTGAAAAAAACAATTGAAAATTTTTTTCTATAATTTCAAATAGCATATTGTATATATTGAATTTTGATAAAATTAGTACAAACCTATAAACAAAAGTATAAAACTAATGTAAAAGTTTAAAATTTAAATACATAAATAAATTAAAAATAGGTTTTAAATATTAAAATGAATATTTCTTATATATATATATATATATAAACCAAATAAAATTTACATAATAAATTAATCAATAATAATTGAATTTTTAGATGTAAGAAGAATAAATAAATAAATAAATAAATAAATAAAAATAAATTAAAAGATTGTGCCCTAGGAATGGGGTTGAAACTGAACTATATGGGGTGAGATAAGTACTGAGTTACGTATTTACATAATAAGAATATAAATTATATTGTACCTAAAAATCGTATAAGTTAAGTTGAAGGATTGAAACAACTCAAACTCAGATAAAAATATCAACTACATAGTATATATTTTATAGTTAATTTTACAGTGCGCCGCGACCGATTCAAAGTTTTTTTTTAATTATTTTATTTCGACTCTTTATAAAAATATAAACTTGTGTCGAATCGTTTTATTACAAAATTAAGTATTTTCAAGTACAACCTAAAAGCAATTCGAATTTAGCCAAAAAAAGTCGTAAAATCGTTAATAATAAATTTTAGACTTCTGTCTGATCAATTATTAAATATTTTGAGAACTTTGGAAAACATACTTTCGAAAAAACGCACTCGAACATAAAAAATTAATTCCTAAGAACAATACAAAGTTAAGTTAAATATTATTTATTATCTTATATTTTTTTGTTATCTTATAATTTCAGATTCAATTTTTTATGTTCTAAAATGCATATTGATATTGGTTCCAAAATAGCAGCGATGGCAAAAAAATTTATTATGTATATGGAATTTCAAATTGATTGTCATGGTTGAAGAAAAACGGAAAGAAAAATACAAAAATTGGTTTTAACTCGTATTGGAGAAATTTATTATACCAGAAATGGACAATAAAAATATTTTTGACTGAATCTTATTTCGAGTTAATATTTTCTTAAAATTCCAATTTTTTTATACATAAAATTAGAGGTGTTTTATGTCCGAAACTTTTTGTCACCTTGTCTATCGGTGCAAAAAATGTAACATCGATTTTAAAAATATGATATTAAGTTATATTTTTTGTTCATTTTATTGTTCGTGACTTTGAAATACACTGCTCACAGCATAAGAAATAATTTTAACCCAAGGATGTTTTTTATCCACAAAAATTGTCTTATTTATTCATTCATAAATGTTATGAATACTTTTTAATTATTGAGGAAGGAAGAAAAGTTGTAAATTAATCTATATTTAGGACTCAAAATCGGTATCAATACGAATATACCTGATTTACGAAAAAACAATACTACAATCTTAAATCCATCTGCCTGCAGTCAAAATAAAAATAAATTTTCAGGTTTTAACGAATTTAATTAGACTATTGGTGCTTTATTTTCTTAGCCCTTAGTAGTAGAAATAATAATAGAATAATTTTAAAATAATGTAAAATGTAATGTACCTAAATAAATAAATCAAAATAAAACAGAAATTTTATCGATTGTGAAAACATAATATAACCCATTTCAATTAAAGTACAAAATAAAATATTTTGATCACAAACCGTGTAAAAATATTTTGGAAAGATTGAAACAGATAAATTCTTTGATTTTGATCTCCGAAAAAATTGTTAATTTTTTGTTAAACAATTTCCGTCAACATCAAATTTTTATTGCAAGAAGTTTATTGGCCAATGTAAAAATATTATTAAAACACGTTTTTATTGAATTGCAAGTGATTAAATAAAAATAACATATATCAAACTCCATACAGAAAACATTCGTTTTAAATTTTTTCTTCAGATGACACAGTCATCGAATAGTAATGCGATACTGTCGAAAAAATTTCAAAATAAATCTACCGAATTCCGCAATTTTCAAATTTAATTTTTCATATTAGTATATTAAATTGAAAATTTTCTTCTTTTTTTCAGAAAGTTTAAAGTTGAAGTTTAAAGTCTGATTAAATCATTCTGACATATATATCTTTATTTATAAATATGTGACATATATTATTTATATAAATGTTATACCAATCTAACAACTTAACCAAATTTCAACTTTTATGTAAGTGCTAACGCTGAATCTATGTTATCTTTGAAAGCCAAATATCCGCTACCAATCATTCATATTTGTTTTAATCAGAAAATGCACATCAATTTTCTTATGTGATCAGAAGTCATTCATAAAAAATTTTTAACACGTCCCATGATGTTTCTTAAAAAAATATTTCTCTTTTTTTTTGCTACAATGAAGAAGATTGTGCGATGATATTTATGTACGAGCCAAGAATAATCAATTAATTTTCAATAATTTTTTGTTTTTAAAAAATAAAAAAGTTTGTGTTTCAGAAAATAATTATAAATGTTGTGTTCATTTTTAAATGTTTGAATAATATCAATTTAGCAAGAATGAATTAGCTTAGGGAATATTTAGCTATTTATAAGTAATTAAAGTTATTATAATTCAATATGTTCATATGAAAGTTCCCTGTGCGGAATAAAT
This sequence comes from Hybos culiciformis, assembly GCA_964007475.1. Lineage (NCBI taxonomy): Eukaryota > Metazoa > Arthropoda > Insecta > Diptera > Hybotidae > Hybos > Hybos culiciformis. The sequence continues at coordinate 105,976,046 of OZ023274.1, forward strand.
AAGTTTTTAATATTTATATCATATATTTTTATCCTCGTGTCATACAGAGGTAACAAACTAGATCTTATATCTTTTAATCGAAAAAAAAAATAATTATCTTAGTAAATATTATTATAAACGCCTAAGAAATTTTATTTTACTAATTTATCTCTCACATTATATATTATCGCTTCTAACGTTTTCACTGCTACAAATCGCACTGATTGTTAGATTTGGTTTTCAATTTGTAAGACAAGTTTAAATATATGAATCGGAACTCCCAATTTGCAGTGTAAGAAATATTAAACTATTCTATATTTTTTATTTCAATGTACAGTTTTTTGGGACTCTTTTTTCTTGTGAAATAAAAAAATATTATTTTGTTTAACATGTAGGTATACACTTTACTGAATTAATACATTACTGTAGAGAAGATCAAATTCAAATTGCCAGAAATCAAAATCTTAACTTGATATAATTATGGATAAATGTATAGATTAATCATTAATGTATGGCTCACAAATAAAAAAAAAAAACATATCAAACAAGGGATAGTGTATTATGTTTGGTAAACAGTACAATATCAAATATTTTTCATATGAGATTGTTTTCAAATTGTGGATAATCGCGAACTATTAAAAATAATTTTAATTCATAAATTTAAATGCATTACAAACTTAAAAAATAATAAGAATTTTTAAAAACTTTTTATAATCCACCTTAATACGAAATAAAATATTTCGACTAAAAGAAAATTTTAATGAGAATGAAATCACATGGGAAACAACACTTTGGAATTACACTTTTTTATTCAACAACATTTTCATGAAGCATCAAAACAACTTCGCAAGTAAAAAAAAATGATGAATAAAAAAATAAGTGTATCGTTTACAAGCAGTAACTTAACACCTGAAAACTTATTGGGCAAATTATTTAAACGACCAACTATGGATAAAGTGTAATGTAATCAGAAAATCGCTGATCACATCAACACTACTTATACTTAGTAGATTATCAAATAACGATAATCAATTATACATTCAGATCACATCTTATTTTATTTGAAAATTAAAAACTCATATCTTATAGGTTTTGCAGGAAAATAAATATTTTATTGCAATTGTTTTTTTATTTTCTGCTAGAGTAAATGTCTAAAAGAATGGAACACCCATAAGCTGAAAGACACAGCAATTTAATTTTGTAATGGTTGTTTAAGATTTAATACACTACTGCTGTGCCACTATACTGTTTGTAATAACAAGTTTTTTGAATTTCATTTACTGAATGATTAGATACAAAAATTCCATTTTGAATAAATAAATTTTAATAAAAATAACAGAATTAATAAAAAAAATAAATAAATAAAGTTAAGCCAATATGTAGTCGTACATACATAGGTACATATGTATTTTTTATCTTGCTTTTGGTTCACAAAATACATTTATTTTTTTATTTAACTTAAAAAAAAAAAAAAAAAAACAGTAGGTATATCAAATAATTTAAAAATTGATTGGGAATCTTAAAAATAGTTCTTTGGAAATGTAATCAAAGCAATAATTCTGAGACAATTCCGTAAATCAGATGGTTGCACATAAAATCTTATAATCCAGTAATCTCCGAAACCACAATGCTCATCATAATTTTAAGAGCAATTAAGAGGTGAGTAAAATTATTAATTTTGACATATGTATACGTATAGTTACATAAAATATGTCACAAACCTGTATGAGGCATAATTATCCAACGATGATTCCTTTCTTCCTTTTTTTGCGGATCCAATTGACGCTGCTGGAATTTAACCTCCTCCTCTTTCGTCTTATTATTATTATCCAGAGCCACAATTTTTATGTAATATTTTCAATATAAAAATTAATCAATATTCTTAAAATTTTTAATGAATAAAAGTATCTATCAAACTACAAAAAAAAACAATTATAAAAACAAAAGGTCATTGAATATTTTGCTTTTAATTAAGTTTTTTTTTTATTTGAATTTTTTTTTTTTTATTTAAATCTTTACTTTTTAAACGCATTAGTTTAATCGGCAATAAAAATGAACTCAGTTGATTAAAATTATTTTTATTTTTTCAGTAATTGCCATATCCTGAAAAGAAAATAAAATTATAGAATTAAAATTCCTATAGCCAAAAATTCTCAACATAAACCAAAGTAGTAAAAAGCAATAAAATGTGATGATTTCATAATAAAAATAAATGTAGCTATATATGTGTGTACCTACAATTATATATGTATGTACTACAAAATTATAAGTTAAACAGACAATATTTTTATTCAAATAACCTTACGCTATAAAAACCATGCTATAAAATGAGAACCATATTAAAATCGAATTTAAAATTACTTAAAAAAAATCGGACTTCTGTTCTGGGTTTTAGTTTTCTGCAAAATACAACTCTAAAATTTTTACGAGCTCGATTGAAAATTAATCTTGATTATATTTGTGCACATAAATAGTAATAAAAAAGACTTTTTTGCCTTACGAAATTATGTTAAAATTCAACCCTAATTTAATTTACAAAAAAAAAAAAACCAAACAAAATCTGAATGGATCTTAACACACTAACTGAGCAATGCGAACGTAGAATTTTTTTTGCCTTTTTTCGTATAATTCAAAAACAAAAATATGATTTCTATCTATGCTAATATTTTGAACCGTTAAAAAACGACACGAAAATATATTGAAATTATAATTAATGCTTAAACATGGTAAATTCATCATCAACCTGGTTAATTATTAACCAAAACAAAACCATTTCCAAACATAAAATTTTATTATTTTTTCGCATTTAGCAATTTATGAAAAGGATCATAAAGCAAAAAACTTTATTGTTATATGTAAATTTTTTATTTCCTGAATTTTTTTTATTATGATACATAATACATTAATCTTGATTTTAATTGCGAAAGAACTTTTCATGCCTAGAAAAGGAATTCAAATTTAATAGCATGAACCAATTTTACAGTTAAAACTGTGAAGATTAGGACGCTAATAGATATATAAAAATGATAAATATTTTTTTTATCTTTTATAACATAGAATAATTGCACTTATTCGAATCCAAAATCAAGGCTACAGAGCCCACTTTAATGAGTATGTAAAATTAATTTCTATAATGTACGTGTAGTTTGACAATATTTAAATTTATGTACATACGTACAAATATAATGCTGCCAGCAAATATGTATTTAGAATGTAGATATAAAATAAAAAACAAATAGGTATATTATAGGTATTAAAATTGAATGGAAAAAAGACTAAAAAAAGACAAAAATTATTTATTCGAATATGGAAATTGATTGAAAAAGCTATAGTATATATACAAAATGTAAATTTGTGAACTTTTCTAAAAATTTGGATCATTATAAATAATAATATTTTGATGTAAATTATAACATCACATTTGTCATTGAAATCATAACATCGACCTACTTCTCCAAGCCAGCAAAAAACTATAGATATATGTATAATTACATAATGTATTAAAATTAAACTATTTTACGTCGGCAATAGTTAAATTTAGAAAAAAAAATTAAAGTTTAGCTGCAAAAAAAGTAGGAAAACACATAACATGTTTAGTGGCTAACTCAAAAATAAGTAAATTAGATCTCGCTAACTTGATATAAGTTAATAAAATAGTTTTATCGGTAATGCAAGTTGACTAGATTTCTACATTTTAAATACCATATATAAATTATAATTACAACAGCATTTAGGTATGTTTTATGTTATAACAAAGATTTTTTTTAAAGAAAAGTTATTTTGAATAATATAAAGTCGGCACACAAAAAATAAATATTCCACAATTATGTTGAAGAAATACTGATAAACTATACCATACACGATGCAATGTTTTAGATAACAAACATTTATATTATATAATTTTTGGTGCTTAAAATTCCACCAAAAACTATAAAAAAAATCAATTTAATTAACAGGTTGATTTTTTCGTCTAGTTTTTTTTCCAAATCAGAAATAATAAATTATAGTGTAAAATTAAGTTGTATTAACTAGAACAATTTATTTTGTCCTTATTTCAAAGAAATTAACTCAATTCCGTATAGTTATTTTATTTTCTTCAAAAATGAAATTAAAGTAGGTATATTACCTATTTTGATAAAATTATAAGTTTTCAACGGTTTTCTTTTGAATAATTCATTAGCAAATAGTTTTATTTTTACATTCCTTTCCAGATATTTATCACACATTTATTATTATTTATTTCACTTCACAGAGGGTTATTTGGTTATTTAGTTATAATTTTGCTCAAAATTAAAACAAAAAAAAATTCAAAACGCTCCACAATGCTTTTATTTTTATTATGATTAATAATAATGATTTGTTTACAAATATGGAAATTAGAAATAATAATTTTGAAAGAAATTTAAATAAGTTAAGTAGTTAACATTTTATGGGACTGATTTCGAAAAATTATAAATAATGAATTTTCTATTTCAGAATTCTTACATATTTGGTTATATAGAAAATGAACTAAACAAAAAATTTAACTCAAATTTATAAATGCATTAAAAACGTTAAACAATAATATTTATACTCGAAATCGAATAAAAATGGTTTGTAGAAGTAAAAAAAAGTTTTTCATGGACAATAAAACAATTTTTCATATTTTATTAATTTAATTCTAAATATACCTTCACTTATCCTATCAATTTTCGTATTTTCTTCTTCACAAAAACTATTAGTTTGATAATTCCAAATATTGTTGTTGTTTCTCATTACATTGTAAAAGCTTGTTTTTTAGTTTTAGTAAACTTTGTCCAAAACTTCAAAGGTAAAAGAAAACTAGATTTTGCAGATTTATCAAATTTTCCAGAATTTCTTTTATATTTTTTCGTTTAGGCTAGATTTATGGGATTTATGAGTTTGAAACTTCTCTCGGAAACGTAAAAAATTAAAATAAAAAAACGGAATCCCACCACTTAGCATATAGAAATAGTTTATCTAATTAAAAAAATTTCGGGGGCCGATACTATACAAAAATTTCTTTTTTAAAAAGTAATTATTATTTTTTAAAAAATTACATAATTCCTAACTCTATCGTAAGTCACATTTAATGAACCACCTAATGACGGGTTAATTTTTTTCTTCTTCAAGCTGTTGATTGTTTTCAGAAAGAACACAAAACAAATAGGTACTACAAGTTATATCAAACAAACTTAACATATTTCATTTTAATTAATTCTGTAATCTATGGCGCTTAAATTGATAATTATCTTTCAAAATAACTACTTCAAAATATGTATGTGTATCTCTGTTCTGTATATCAACACAAGCATTTTTGGTATAAAAATACTTAACTAAATTTGACCTTATTAAAATAATGCTTAACTGATTTACGCGCAAGATTTTATCATCCGAAAAAATTCTTTTTCCATGGTTGTCAATTTACAAAGAAACAAGAAATCTTACAAGCATATTAGCAGTGACAAAAAAAAAATTTTTTCCACGAAATCTTCTCCATGAATATTCAAGATTTAATCGCTATTTGTTGATAACTATTTATTTTATTAACATAATTTTAAGCATTTCTAATTTTCAAGCTTTACGTTCACAGTATTGATTGATAATAAAATTATTTTATGATAGTGTTCGAATAAAAAAAGCTCAGTTCCTTACATATAATTATTATAAGGAAAATTGTTTAAAATATGAAAATATACTATACTAAGAAGTTTGAGCAGATAATGTTTAAATATTATTCCTAATTTTAAAGCTAAAGCGAATTATAACGATTTAATATACATTTTATGCTGAATCAGGATTTGAATTACAATTAAGTATTAAAATTTGCGCCAACAAAACATGTCCAATAATATAAGTCCGAAAAATTTATTATCAACTACTGTTATTAGTTTATTGAAAATTTGAAAGCTTGATGATGAAAAAATATTTAGTTTATTGAACCATCTGAAAATTATTCAAAAATGATTTGTATTCGAATCGGGAGACATCATCACCATAATATTTTGTCCATTATTTTAATAGCTCTAAAATAAAACAATAATTTTGTATATGTATAAATGTAAATACATAATAAAAATATACAAATTTAGAAAATAAAGATTTTTTTTAATTTTTTACGATAAAAACGAGTAAAACGGTTAGTAATTCACAGTAGGAGATAAAATATTCTCGATTGAATTGTTGTGCTGAGATGATTTCTTTTAGGTTTGAATTTTAATAAGGTAATTAATTATTTTTTTAATTTAGGTTTAATCAATTGGATAAAGTTTTTGTCATTGAATAAGTTAGGTAAAGAGTAGATACCGAATATTGTTTCACTATAAGCATAATATACATTTTACATTATGAATTTAAGCATTATCTTTTGAAAGCAAGAGGAAACTTTAATAAAAAGATAACACAAAATTTAATAATTTTTGTATTTGAAAAGCGTATTGAAATAAATTTAATCTACGCTAAAACTAACGAAAATCAGACAAATAAAACACGAACGAAATAATTATTCACCATGGTTAGTTTGTTAGTTTTCTACCATTCTACTATTACATAAAAAATTAGTTATTTGCCATCCGAGTTGGACAAAACACCATAAAAAACTTGTAGAGAAACGTGTTACACATAATACCATAAAAATCTAGAACAAACCTCATAATATTTTTGGCCCTTTTATCTTCAAAAAATAAAAGGCAAAGAGACTCTCAAAAACTTAACTAATTTATTTCGATCATAACTCCACAAAATTTCTTGTAGTGTTATCATAAGGATACGAAATTTACCCACAATTGGATTTGATTTCGCTCCATAACGAATATATAACATTTCCCCACATCTTTTTTATGGAGTTTAGTCAAAACTCGAGTGGAACTTAACACCATGAAGGGTTTATGCCGTAGGGCTGTGTTTCTGTGAATAGTAAGATATTAAGTAGACAAATAAAATAATAAAATGTTAAATAAAAGGAAAACATAAAGTCCTCAAAAAATAATCAAGCCACGTACTTATATGTAAATTCAAGATATATATGTTTTTCATGCACAGAAAAAATATTGTTAAAAATAACTCTATTATAATATCAGAATTATCCAAAATAATAACAAAATTGTCACATTGGGTATATTCAAAGGACAAATTGACCATGAATGTTAACTTTAATTTATGTATCAAAATTATTGTATCATTGTATGTATAGTATTTGGAATAAATAAAATGTATTATAAGTACTACTGACCCTGTGAAATAAAAAATATTCCCAGTATTATTTAAATTTGAACCGAATGAAATGAATGAAAAGAAAAAACTATACATATTTAAATCCAAGAATAAATCCACAAGACATACATGGAAATTATTGTCAAAATTATCAAAATATCTTTGGCTATATAGAAAATCGATCTTAAGTTCTAAAGTTATAGCTTAAAATTCTATGAATAAATAAAACTATTTCCAAATATATAAAAAATTTTAAATTTTTATTTTATAATTTTATTTTAGTGAATGAATATTATTTTTACATTGAATTTTTCCAGATTGTGTAGACTGTAGAGTGTAGAGTATAGAATACAGATGAAAATGAATATTAAAACCAAAAAATTTTGAATAAAGGTGTAAAATATTTTGCAAACCTATTTAATTTTAATGCCGTCTTAAATGAATGAAGTATTTAAAGACCATAAAATTTAAATTGAAAATTAATTTTTTTTGCTACCTAACCATAAAAGGGAAAAATCGATTAGCAATTTTATTTATATTGCTTCTTGATTTGAAATTACTCAGCCAATAAAATTTACATAATATTTTATGTTAAATTATAAATTTCATTGCAAAATAATTATAATTTTTCGTATATGTTTGTATGTAAATTTTTTTCATTACAATATTCTCATTTTCTGCTTTCATAATAACATGTAAAAAATAAAGAAACACTAATATTAATTTTTAATGGTTTTAAAATCAAAAAAATTAAATTTAAGACCTATTTTAAAATGGGAAAGAAAATGTAGCATATTATTTGAAAGTTTATAAAATAAGTAATAGAAATTCCAAGAATTTTGGTATGTATTCCTATAGTAGATTACAGACAAACGTGGTAAAAGCTGCCAGGTTCATCAGAGAGAACAAGAGAACGTATTATTCGTAATATCTACCATTATATATCTCGTGGATAATGGAGATATATATCTCGTGGATAACCATTGTATATCTCGTGGATAATGGAGTTTCGATATTAGCTAAGTCCAAAGAATGTCATTTCGGAAAGATGTACTGACAATTAACTATTGAACACTATCACATCTTCAACCGAGTTCACATCTCAACACTAACATCTTCAACACTAACACATCTTCAACCGAATACAACAGATACAGAACGTCAAAGAATGTAGAATGAATCTTGAGATATTTCACAAATTTTCTCATTTCTTCTTTCCATAAAAATTTTCTTGTCCTGAAAATTGCTAAGATGATACTAAATCTCACATGCATCAAAAAATTTATTATAAACTAGTCGAAATACCCGGCTTCGCACGGTAGCTCCGAACTTATATTAATATCAAAACACTTTAATCCAGATTATGTGCACTAAAAAAACAGAATTTCAAAATTTGTTAAATAGCCACTTCCCCGGTGCTTTAACACACCCAGTCTTCTAAATAGTCGATTCGGGTACAACGCTATAATATTTTATCGGAATATACCTTAATTGCATTTTGTGCACTAAAAAAAACAGAATTTCAAAATTTTTTAAATACTTCCCCGGTGTCTTAACACATCCAGTATTCTAAATAGTCGATTCGGGTCCAACGCTATAATATTATATCGGAATATACCCAAATTACAAAACTGCCTTCTAAGGTAGCCCCCCGTGCCTTGGATCAAAAATATAACCAATCGGGTCTCTAGGCTCCTTATTTTCAAAATTTTAAAATTTCGGAATTTGTTGTATAGCCCCGCAATTGAGCCCTTAGACGGTTGGGGGCTTTTCAACATCCAGTTTTTTAAATTCAGGCCCAACGCTACAACATTTTATCGGAATATACCTAAATTGCAAAACCGGCTTCTAAGGTAGCCCCTCGACGGGGCTTCGGATCAAAATTTCTAGTACCTTGTAACCATCTCGCGTATCTAGGCTCCTTATTTCCAAAATTTTAAAATTTCGAAATTTGTTGTATAGCCTCCGAATTGGCCCTGGGACAACGGTTGGGGGCCTCTCAACATTCAGTTTTTTAAATAGCGTTTTCGGTTCCAACGCTACTATATTTTATTGGAATATACCTGAATTTCAAAACCGGCTTCTAAGATAGCCCCCCTGTCGGAGCCTCGGATCAAAATTTCTAGTACCCTAAAACCATCTCGGGCCCCCATGATACTTAAGTTCAAAATTTCAGCCAAATCGGTCCAGCGGTTTAGGCGTGATTGAGGACAGAGGACAGAGGACAGAGGACAGAGGACAGAGGACAGAGGACAGAGAAACAGAGAAACAGAGAAACAGAGAAACAGAGAAACAGAGAAACAGAGAAACAGAGAAACAGAGAAACAGAGAAACAGAGAAACAGAGAAACAGAGAAACAGAGAAACAGAGAAACAGAGAAACAGAGAAACAGAGAAACAGAGAAACAGAGAAACAGAGAAACAGAGAAACAGAGAAACAGAGAAACAGAGAAACAGAGAAACAGAGAAACAGAGAAACAGAGAAACAGAGAAACAGAGAAACAGAGAAACAGAGAAACAGAGAAACAGAGAAACAGAGAAACAGAGAAACAGACAAACAGAGAAACAGACAAACAGAGAAACAGAGAAACAGAGAATTTTCATTTTTATTTATAAGAAGAAGAAGATGTATTATGAAAAGTCATTAATTTAATAAGTTGGCGCAAAATTGTCTTCATTAAACTTCATTTGTTTTTCTTAAGGTAATTTTTTTATGTATAACAAGAACAACAGTGCGTTTTTAAGGTTTTAGTTAAAAATTTAACAAAAAAATATTTATATAATTAAAATAACAGAATTGTATGGAGATGTTTGATTTCCCTTACTTTAATGTATGTATACATTGTGCAATGTACAATATATTCATTGGTGTGGTATTCATTGAATATTAAAGTTTGAATATGCTAAATGCCGTATGCTATCTTGTAAACTTTAAAAAATTTAATTTTTGTTAACGTTTAGTTTTTATATTAAATTTTAAGATTTTGACAACATCTATAGTGATTAGATATCAATAATTTATTCGTGATAATAAATTAAATTTAACAAACTCTGTAAGTAACCGAATCAATTTAAGAGAAATTTTTAATGTTCTGTGTTGATTTGATTATTAAATGTCAGTATTTTCACAAAACAAGAAAATTTTCATCAGTGAAGACTCATAGATTCTAATACCACACTTAACAATCCAAATTATTAGAATTGCCTCAAATTGAGAGTATCATTCATTACATTTCCATTGCGTCTTTCGAATATTGTATAACCTGCTACAAGTTAACAATCATAAAAATCAATCAAATCGTTATATATAACAGTGGGATCGATTATTATATTATTTAATTTTCATATTAATTCTTTTAATATAATAATAATATAAATAAAAATTTAACTACCTAACATATTAAATTGTGTCTAAACAAGAATTTGTAATATATGTACATCCAAATTGAAATAAAAAAATATTTTTAAAAAAATATATATGTATATACATTAACATAGAAGTAATAAAATTTGGTAAATTTATATTTTATTTTTTGTAAGAATTCAAATGGGAGGAATATTTTATGCTTCTGATTTCAGGGAAGATTATTGTTATTGTTGAAAAACAGTTAAATGGCTATTAAAATTTTAATCTCTTTTAATTTAATTCTTATTAATTTAAATGCCAAAGGTGCGGTTGAAATAGTTCAAAAGTAATAAGATTAGGAAGAAAAAATGTTTAATTACCTTCTACTTCCACATGCAAAGCGGCGCTCTATCAATTACATTCAGAAGTTCAATTAAAAAACCTTAAATTTCATTACTTCAAGAGTTTTTTTATGTTTTGTTAATATAAAAAATCATAAGAAAATATTAAAAAGTTTATTATGCAAAAAATAACGCAGTTTGTTCACTCGTTTTCTGATTATAAATAAGAAGTTATCTAATGTTAACATAAGCTTTGCAGTGGTGTTTTTCAAATTTTTTATAAATAAAATTTATATTAATTGCAATTAGCGTTAAGAAAAATTTTGTATTTCTCTTAGATTCGGAAATATTTATAATCCTTTTTTGGATCATTGAGAGAGCATAAACCCACTTATAATGAATTTGTATATTACGTAGGTATCTATATAAAAAACACAGTACTAATTATTATAAAATCATAAAAGCAGTATTCTATTATTAGCATCGAGCTATTTTGTACGGTATAAGTTTGTTAAAAGAAACTTATTTTTATGGGTTGAATTTTTGATTTATACATATATATATGATTTATATATACATATATATCTCTAAATTTCAAAAAATTTAAGCAAACAAAAAAATTCATTATGTTATAATTTGATCTAAATAAAATATTAATAACTAATTATATCACTTAATAGTTATAGTATCTATGTACATAACGTTACTCAAGTATTAAAATGAAGCTTATCACATACTTTATTTAAACAGTAATTAGATCCTATGTACCCAAATCAGGAGGAAGCAAATTAGTTAATACAGTTTAATAATGTATCTAAATTTTAATTAAACTATGAAGCGTAGATTTACAAATATATTATATATTTTTTATTTTATTTTGGTGAATTGTTTTTTTTTTTTTTTTCAAATAAAATACACACCATTATTATAAAAACTCTAATTCATATTTTCTTTACATGATTTATGAATTTTTTTCTTTTCAACAAGAAATAATTATTGATTTTCTGATTTACATTTATATATTTTATTTAAAAAAAAAAATTTATTAAATTGAGAAATTCATATAATAAATTATCCACGCGCAACCGAATCCACCTTATCACATCGACCACCAAAATAACTACTAAATTATTGTAAATAAAAATTAACTAATCAACTTTCAACAAACAGAAGAAGAAATTTTTTTTAACATTCCTTTTTTTTTTTGTCTGTAATCATGAAACCGTTTCATTCAAGTTCCAAACACACACCACTTTACTGCGTAATAAAGCGAAACCGTTGCGGTTACGCAAGCCAAAAAGCCAAGAAAAATATAACCGAAACGAATTGGAAAAATACTTTAGCATGAGAAAAATTATAATGGTTACACAAGCAAACAAATAAATAAAAACACATGCACATGTATTCGTCATTTTCATATAGCGAAGAAAAAAATAAACTTAGTATAAAACAAGAAGAGGCGTAACAAATATATATAAATATGAAATTTTATTTCCACTCTTTTTGTTTTTCAAATAATTGAAAAAGTGTGCCAACCATTAAGAAATATTGTGGAGTTTCTATATTGAAAATTTTCATTTTGAAATTTTGTGCTATCATTTCAATTTTATTACATGTACAGAAATATCAAAATTTTAGTTACTACTAACTAAAAAGAAAAATTAAGTACGAGTAAAGATTTCCCTAAAGATTCAATTATTTATTAAAAAAATGTTTATTAACTTTGTTTTTATTTAATATCCCTGCAATGAAATCGATCAATAAGATATATTAAAAAAATAATGTAATTATATAGCATTATATTACATACAATATACGTATGTATATTACATATAAATATATAATACATACATTTATAATATATAAATTTATAATATATGTATAATTTAAAGTTTAAATGGAATAATATCTTCATAGTTAAAACAGAATGGAGTACACAATTCCCTTTAAATATACCTGAAAAATAACAAATTTTCAAAAATGGTGACATATTTCACTTTAATTAATTTTCAACCAATCAGGCTATATATTAACTTTCTGTTTTACTGCCGAAATGATGTGTTACGTACATAAGTACACATTTTAAAAATCTAAATCTAATGTAAGAATATAAATCTATATAAGTGACGATTTTTTATTCAAATTAAAACGAAAACATTAAAAGACAAATTATTATATATCACAATTGTAGAGGAAAAGTTCCTGTTCACTTGAAATATAATATAAATGTAGTATGTATGTTATTGCATACAAAGCCTCTAACTCTAAAAAGCACAAGTTTAAAAAACAAGAGGATTTTACAGAAGAATGTCAAAGTTTTAAAAATTCTGTTTGTATCATTTGAATAATGAAGTAATAATTTATTAAAGGAAAATTCTCCTCGATAAAAGATACATTACACATATTCAGACAAACCTAATATTTTTTATTGGTTTGTAAAATGAGGCAAATAAGTATTATTTCTCTTTAAATTTAACCAACCAGAAATGAGCATTTAGGTATATTATGTTGAATTCAAGTTTTTAAAGAATTAATATAAAAAATACTATAAATGGAAAAGATAAAGAAGAAAAGTGAAACAGAATATTAGTATTCTTATTTAATACATTAACGCTGATTTTAAGCCTGTTAAAAAAATTTGAAATGAAACATTTTACAGAATCAGATACAGATGTTTTTATCGAACTTTAGCATTAGAATAGGATAATTAATGAAGCTCAATGATGTTTTCTAACCTTTTTGCGTTATATATTTGAAAATAATATGTATTTCTAAATGTTAAATATAATATTAATTACTTTAAGCTTTCAATACATACAATATATATAAAATAAACTCTTTCACAAAACCTTCGGTATGTGTAAGTGGGAATGAATCGGATATGGTTCCATGAAACAAGTTCTTGCGAGTTATGGACCCTAGGTTTTGTGTGTCAATTAAATCTGATAAATTGTCAGAAGGACTTATATCATGGCACCATTTAAAATTGATATTCTATATCTTGTTACCTAAAAACATGGTGTATTTCATTCATAGACTGTTTATTTTTCCCAATTTTTTCCAACATACATACATACAACATTTACATACATACAAGTATATACCTCTCTCTATATATAAATCTAGTAAGTTTCTGTCCATACATACACCTCTTCGTACAGTCCACCATGGACCATTTTTTTTACCTCCGTCGGTAGTTTTTTAGATTTTTCATTTTGATTAAGGTGTTTTTTCACAAATTAATATTAAATAAATAGTATTGATTAAATTCAAAAAATTCCTTGCAAATGCAATATGCATGTCATACACTTATAAGAAGTTTTAATTCAAAAAATCTTTATTTATGAAAAAGTTATAAACATGTATTGTACATACTTATACAATGTATACAATGTACAGTGGAAAAAATTTTTCTTCTGAGTATCTTAAAAAAAATTTTAAGTAATTTATTATTTCAAATTCACACTTCAATGATATCAAAATAATCATGATTTTGACTTTGAATAAAAATTACAAAATTGTTAACATATTTCAAATTCCTATTTCATTTAATATCAGCAGAATGTTATAAAACAGATAAAAGGCATTCTTCCGTAACATAAAACCGAATTGCATATGATATTCGGAAACGATTAAGGGAAAAAATTTTCAAATGACCGTGGGGTGCCTTTATATTGAAAAGTATAAATAATTTGAAATGCATCTCTATTTTCACCCCTCAAATCACAGTTAACCGCAATTTATTTTTGTGCTGCTCTTTTGTAATTTATTTTTTATTTTTTATTAGTTTATCATTTTCAAATTATCATAATTTAATATGATGACAACTATATAAAAATTAAATATTTTATATTTTAATATTCTTTTGTTTGCTCAGAGATAGAATTTATTTTGTAAATTATGATTTTGCGCATCAAAAACTACGAAATAAATATACAAGTAACAATATTTATACTACATATATAGTTTTTATTTATTAAATGCGGTTGAGTATTATATATACAACGAAAACTGTAATAATTTATCTATTTATGAATGTAATTGCTGTAACATATGCCACTGAGCTATGGTATAAATTAGGGTTCCATTTCTTTTTAAGGTTTCAATGTTGATATTAAATAAACAATTTATGATTGAAATAATTTAGATTTTTTTTAAATTCTTATTCTATTATCGTATTCAACAGAACAAAATAGAAGAGCTCTGGAAAATATCATACTTTCTACATAAGTTCTTTTCGGTTTTCCATCTAAAATTAATATTACCAACCAGACTACTTGCCATGTGTGCAAAATTTATTTTCTGGAGTCCTGACGCATTTGTGAGCTGATGGTATTCCTTTATGATTATAATACATATAGTGATTCTGTCTCCTCAATTTTGATTTTTTAAAAAGGATAAATCCTAATATAATCAAAGTTTATTTCGCTTCAATTGAAAAAAGAAAACACAAATCTCGTTAGACTATTTTTCTACGCTACTCTTGTGCGTAAGCTTTTATTTGTGATTTTGTTTCAATTTGGTTTTTGAATATTCTCAATATATTGTTGATATGTACAAATTTACAACATACATTTTAACAATAAAACTCTAATGTTATTTATAAATGCTTTTTTACACAGAACGACAAACCGAACTTCTAGAATTTGCTATATTAAATCTGAGTATCCCGATTTCTTAATTTATTAAGCCTTAATTCCATTTTTTTTAATACATGTGCATTGAAACTCTACTAAAATTTAAATTTTATAAAAAAAACACAAAGGACTTTTATTATATGTACATACCTATATAATTCATTCTCAATTATATAGCGGAATTTATCAATCAACCGACTTTCCACCATTTCCATATACTTAGAATGTGCAACAAAACTTTTTTTTTTAACTTAGTTTCATTTTTTTAATGAAAATTATATTTATTAGGTGAAATAATATCATTAATTGCCAATTATAACATAATATAAACATTCTTATAAATTTATTTCAAAAAAATCATCACAGTTTAGTTTAAAAAAAAAATTTAAATTTGTCGATAACAACTTATAACAAAATAAAATAAAGCGTTGTAACATTTATAAAAGGAGACAAAAAAAATAATTATAAGTATTAACAAATATTTTATAACTTAATCGATTTTCCACAAGATTTCATTTTTTTTGTTAATTGCTTTTTTAGTAAAATATTAAATTTCAACATAATCGAAATAATAAGAACTTTTTTTTAATTTTTTTTTTTTTTACCATCATTTTTTATGTCAAACTCTTGTTACGCAACGTTAGTGGCAGGTGTCAATCTCTAACAAAAAAAAAACAAGTTGTAATTTTCAAACGAAAAAATTTAAGTTGATGCGCCTTAAGAATTTTTATCTTTTTTAATTTGCAATTACAGAATATTACATAGGTACCTATCTACTTATACAAAAAAAAATATTCTTCATGAAATGAAAAAAAAAAAATACACGTAATTTGGAACTCTGAATTTATGTTCTTTAGTAATAAATTTTTGTTGCAAGCCACATAAAGCTCTAACAAAAAAAAATTTGTCAATTAATTCCAATGCCTGTTGCCTTTTTCTATAATACTTTGCCCCTCACTGACACAACACATTTTTTTAATGAATCAAAATATTTTTATTATGATTTTTAAAATATGATTTATTTATTTATGAATGATATTGTTTTAATTTTTACTAAACGATATTTTTTTTTAAAAATGCAAAAAAATAAATAAATACACTTTTATAATAATAATATTATAATAAGTATGTTATAAATTCATTATGAATTATAGATACGTAAGTGTTACTAATCGTACTGTTTTTTTTTTGGCTTGCTGACTTTCCAACAAATATGTTTTGCTTTTTGTACTGCTTTTCGGTCGAATGCACACAGAGAAAAAAAATCGAACTTAAAGACCGTACTCACACTCATATCGACTCATCACTTGCAATTTTATTTTTAGAAATTCCAAACTAATTGTACATAATTATCTGCAAAGAATTTAGATCTTTGAAGTTGCGACACCATCGGCTAAAACATTTACTCATATGTCTCTGTATTAGGCCTACATTTGTAATTAAAAAAAATAAAAATTATATTAAATTAAAACTAAATTTAAATTCACACCCTATATTCTCTTTATACTGCACATATCAATAGTATTCTCTAAAAAATCGACCCATTTGCAAAATTTTCACCAAAGGTAGTTATAAAATGTTGTTGTAATTCTAGCAACTGAAATAATTTCGGTATCTTAAGATTTTTTTTATTACTGAATCAAAACATTATTATTATTACTTCTTATTATAAACTGTAGAAATAAAATTTTGTTACCTTAAAATTGCTATGTAATGTTCAAAGATAAGTCAACGTTAAAAATAATCTAATTTGTTATTTCAAGTTTTTTGCACATTTTTTGCATTTACTGTGAATCATTTTAACGATTTTTGAAAAAGAAAATTAATACTTTTACACGCTTCTATCAAATAATATTGCTATGTTTAAAACGCATTATTAACTAAATTATATACTCTTTATTCGTTATGATTTTTAATGTGAAAACCGTTTGTAAAAAAAAAAAAAATTTGCATATACGTATTATAAAAAAGTTCTAATAAGATACAATATTAAATATCCTAAGGGTTGTTCAAAAACAGAATTAATAAATGTCAAATGCCGATATATTATATATTCAATTGCATATTATTTTATTTTATTTTATTTTATTTTATTTCAATTGAATCTATCAGTAATTCTTTACAGATTGTTCTTAAACTAGGTATGTAACACTTAAACTAACTACGTAAAATAAAAATTAAAATAGAAAAATACAAATCATAAGAAAAATATGATTAATTGATGTATGTTGGTTGCATCATCACGATATATATTTATTAAAATATATATATATATATATAAATATAAATAAATATTTATTAAAATATATATTCAAATTATTTCGTTTTTTATTTAAAATAAATTATATAAAATTTCATAACTCAACATTGTATAATGTAATATGGTGGAAGAAGTGGACGAAGGACATTAAATCCGATTATGCTGTGCTCACTAAAAAAAACCTTTATATGGTGTAACAATCTTTTTTACACAATTAAACAGAGATTCAGAAAAAAAGTGAAATAAATTACAATTACAATTTAATGAACTATTTTTATACCACGAAAGCATGATTTGAAAGCAGTTAACTTCTCTTTATGTATAATGTTTTAATAATGATGACACCAACATCAAAGTTCGTAGCACGAACCTATATTATTTTCATAATGCTGAAAGAAAACTCCATTCACTTTGTAATAAATTCTTCTAACCTTTGGAACTACTTTTTTTTTTTTGTATAAAACTGTAAATGTTTATGAAAGTGTGAAAATTTGAACACAATTTTGGATTTAATTATTTCAAAGAAACTTGTGCCACTAATTGCTTGCAATTTAAAGTGCTACATTTTTATTATTTAAATGCCTATGCAATACATATAATGTACATTAAAATTTTGAGAATAAACGTTGCAAAGCAATTAAAACTTAAATGGTTTATTAGAGTTTATAATTTCTTCTTTTTTTTAATTAATTAAAACTCTTATTTAAATAGTCAAGTAATAAAAATAAAATTATTTTTTATATACTTATCAAATCTAAAAATACCTTCCATAAAGGCGTTTAAATTAATTCAAAAATAGTTATTTTTGCTTAAAACTTCAAAAGATAGCGCAATTTTTTTTTTATCTTTTGAAGAGAGTGCCCCTCGCTGCGAGTCGTATTAATTTAAAAATATAATTTATAAAACAGTTCATAGTGTGCAATATCTTACTAGGGACTAGAACTTACTGTAGAACTTACTATCTAATCGATTATTATTATAGGAAATATAGTAGCAAGCCTAAGTTAAAACGACGTCTCTACAAATTAAGATAATTAGAAATTATGACATAAGTTTAAAAAAATTCAATGGCAGAATTCATAACAAAATTTAAAAAAAAAGGGAAAAACACCGCACCGCTGCCTATCGTTCATTTTTATAATATTAGGAACTTTACAAATGTTTATTAACTGATTTAGAAAGTTTTCACATAACAAGTTCTCTGTAAAACAAAGTC
Source organism: Hybos culiciformis (assembly GCA_964007475.1). Lineage (NCBI taxonomy): Eukaryota > Metazoa > Arthropoda > Insecta > Diptera > Hybotidae > Hybos > Hybos culiciformis. The sequence goes on from OZ023274.1 coordinate 105,995,036, forward strand.
TTCTACATCCTATTTATTTTGTTTCTGTTCGTAAATATTCAATAAACACAATTTAATTTTCATATCCTTCCGAAGTATGTATTAGACAATTTTTAGATTTTTGGACTTTGAAACATGAATCATTAAACAAACTAAAAAAAATTCATTATTATTTTGTTGTAAATATTCTATAATGTATAATTTTTGTATATGAAGGCAAGTGTGTTTTTTTATTAAGACTTACACCTCATCATAATCAATGAAAAGTATCTTTTTTAATTTTGTTTTGAATAAAAACAGAAAAATACTTTTCAAATTTTAATATTTTAATTAAAACTCAACACTATAATCATTTTTTCTAATTTGTTAACTCTGCGAAGCATATAAAATATAAAGTAAATGTCAAAACTATATATTCAAATAAATTTATCTAATCACTAATGAGTTTAATTTTTTTTGTTCTGCTGGTTACACAAAATGATTCTTAGAATTTTACATATACATATAATACACACCAAAATATAATATATTGTACACAGAAATTTTATTTTTTTTATACACATAGCCACTAAGTAAAGTAATAAAATTCTAACTAGCGTCCATTTAAAAAAAAAGGTTAAATTTAACATAAAAACAATCGTGAATCAAAAATCTTCACATTAAAAAAAAACTGATGGTGCCACAAATGAAATTTACTTCGTCAATAAAAACCATTAAAATGTTAACAAAATCTAATTAATTTTTTAAGCTACTCGTTTTATTTTTCAATTCCCCTTAAAATCATACGTTTGATTATAAATTTTAATTATTAAATCATCATTTTAATGGCTTGAAAACGTTAAAAACAAGAAAAGCATCAAATATCCAAATTTATTATGAGAATATCACAGTGACTTTTTTTTACAAACAATATAAAAAAAAATATTTTTTTATAAATAAAAACGGAAATGCAAGAATAAGCATTATTTAAGATTGTTTGAAAGATTCTGTGATCAAGTCATTAAAGTTGAAAAGATTTTCGTAAAATTATTGTAAAAGATGGAAAAATCATCTTCAGAACCGTTTTTCTAAATATGTATACCTATGTATGAATAGCAATAAACTTGGTAAAATAAAAGTTAAAATATGTTTTGATTCTCAATGTTGGATAAGTTTGGATGAAAATAGCTTTGAATTTGAGGCATTTAAAAAAAATTATAATCCGTATGTATGTATTTAAAAAAAGTCAATGTTTATCTTATTATTATGACTAGGCCATAAGAGAGATTAAGTAATTTTACTTGTTAAAAAATCGTTTCAATCATCGTTTCCAATTTTATTATTTTTAAATTAAAAACTATTCTTAAACACTCATCGCCTTCGGCGCTTTTATCAATTCATTATCACTTTATCCTTGTTCGCTGTGGTCAGTAATTTAGTCAAGAGGCGGTTAATTTAGTAATTTAATAGTCTGAACAACAACATTTTAGTCCAGAAACTTTTGATTCACGATAATCCAAATATATTTTGATGAATATTAATTTTAATGAAGAGAAAAATGGAAATCAAAACTGTTTTCACGACATACTTTAATAGGTGGACCACCTGTAAATTTCTACGGTTAAGATATTTGAATACATAAACATTTTATTACGTTTCTTTTGAACGTAATTTGTTTTATAATCATATTTTATGACAGACTGACTCCATTAAAGAACATTTTCACTTAACTTCTAATGTTTTAATTTGATGATTCTCAATCAATCAAAAATTTTTATTGTTTTTAACTTTATATACATAAATTTTGTTTTATCAAAATAATACAAAAAATTTCAATTGGCTTTTATTGATTGTAAAATATACTAAATTTTAAGTTGCCGAAAAATTTTCCATCTTCTAGAGACAATTTCTTTAAATTTTTCTTAAGCAGTCCTCTGATAGAAGAAAATAAACTTATATATGTAATATTATATTTATATGTATGTTGATATTTTTTAGATTGAGTTTTTTATGTTTTTTCCACTGCATATTTAAAGTTAAATTTGCGTATAGTATACTAATGTCCAAAATAAAAGTTATAAGATCTGTTTTTATTAAGCAAAAAATATCGTAATAAAAAAAGTGTAATAATAACTCGATGGAAAATTAGCTTTAAAATATATCAGTACGAGTTTAACTCAGACTTCTGGCTGTATATTCGTCCAAAAATATATTGTAAATAAACTACCTTCAAAAATTATGAAAATTATTTTCTTACGAGCAGATGAACATATAACTATGTACATTAAAAAGTAAAAGCACGAACTATTTTTCCTTGCTATTAAAAATAGCTTCTCTTACTAAAGTCATCCACTAGTTCGATTGAGCTAAATGCAACTTTGTTTTTTTTAAGAGAACATAAAAACAAAATTATTTAAAATTATCTAGGAAAATTAATTTATATTAACATCAATAAAAATATCATAGTCGTATCCAAATTTTTTTTATCTAACAAAATTTAGCTTGAATACCAAACTAATGTTCAAAACACTGAAATTTATGGAAAAAATCTGATAACTCATAAGATAGTAGTATGATGGAATAGTTGAATTGATTAAATTACTTAGTCCAACAGAGCGAGCTACAAGTGAATTCGCATACTTACTTCATTTACACGCAATAACCTTTTTTAAATCTTTTCGTTTATTTATATTTTTGAGAGTACCCGGCTTCGCACGGTAATGCCGAACTTGTATTAATATCAAAACACTGTGCGTGTAATCTTTCTAGTACCCTATAACCTATAACCATCTCGGATCCCTAAGCTATACTTAATATCAAAATTTCAGACAAATCAGGGCAGCGGTTTAGGCGTTATTGAAAACAGTGATACAGAGAATTTTAATTTTTTATTTATTAGAAGAAAATATCTTCATTTTATAAATGTTCTGTGTATATAATGAATAAAATTCTGAAATTTTACAATTTTGTACATTCAGTAATGTTATTTAGCAAATTATTTGAACAAAAGAAAGCAAATTATTTGAGCCCCAACCACATAGAAAAAAAATGTTTTAACAAGAAAACAGACGGTGATGTTTGATTGATTTTTATTATTAAAATTTGATTACTTTAAATACCTGTACAATACAGTATGTAAAATATTTACGTTAAATACTAGCTAGCAATATCACATAAAATTGTATATACAAAATTATGTTTTAACAATTTTTATTATCTAAACGATTTCATTGCTTCTGGTTTTTTTTTATGATCATAAATATGTTTAGTATTTAATTAAATTAAAAATACAATGGGAAGATTATCGGTTTAATCGATTTTAAGGTCAGATAATGGAAGAAAACTAAACGCTAAACATATGTATATTATAATATACCAGGGGTGGGCACTCATGAAGTAAATGCGAGCCTCTTGCAAGTTTTTTATATAATATACGGTTGCAGAAATTAAAATTTTATTTGATTTAATGAATTTGTCGATCTTAGTCTTCAGTGCTATGTAAATTATCTAATAAATAAAAATGAAAATTCTCTGTTTCTCTGTTTCTCTGTTTCTCTGTTTCTCTGTTTCTCTGTTTCTCTGTTTCTCTGTTTCTCTGTTTCTCTGTTTCTCTGTTTCTCTGTTTCTCTGTTTCTCTGTTTCTCTGTTTCTCTGTTTCTCTGTTTCTCTGTTTCTCTGCTTCTCTGTTTCTCTGTTTCTCTGTTTCTCTGTTTCTCTGTTTCTCTGTTTCTCTGTTTCTCTGTTTCTCTGTTTCTCTGTTTCTCTGTTTCTCTGTTTCTCTGTTCTCTGTTCTCTGTTCTCTGTTCTCTGTTCTCTGTTCTCTGTTCTCTGTCCTCAATCACGCCTAAACCGCTGGACCGATTTGGCTGAAATTTTTAACTGAAGTATCATTGGGGCCCGAGATGGTTATAGAAATTTTGATCCGAGGCCCCGGCGGGGGGGCTACCTTAGAAGCCGGTTTTGAAATTTAGGTATATTTCAATAAAATATAGTAGTGTTGGACCCGAAAACTCTATTTAAAAAACCGTTGTCCCAGGGCTCATCTGTGGGGCCAAATAACAAATTTCGAAATTTTGAAATTTTGAAGTTAAGTAGCACTGGGACCCGAGATGGTTATAGGGTACTAGAAATTTTCTTCCGAAGCCCCGACGGGGGGCTACCTTAGAAGCCAGTTTTGCAATTTAGGTATATTCCGATAAAATGTTGTAGCGTTGGACCCGAAACCCCTATTATTTAAAAACCTGGATGTTGAGAGGCCTCCAACCGTTGTCCCAGGGCTCAATTGGGGGGGCTATACAACAAATTTCGAAATTTTGAAATTTTGAAGTTAAGTAGCATAAGGACCCGAGATGGTTATAGGGTACTAGAAATTTTGATCCGAGCCCCGACGGGGGGACTACCTTAGAAGCCGGTTTTGAAATTTAGGTATATTCCAATAAAATATAGTGGCGTTGGACCTGAAACCCCTATTATTTAAAAAACTGGATGTTGAGAGGCCTCCAACCGTTGTCCCAGGGCTCAATTGGGGGGGCTATACAACAAATTCCGAAATTTTTAAATTTTGAAGTTAAGTAGCATTGGGACTCGAGATGGTTATAGGGTACTAGAAATTTTGATCCAAAGCCCCGACGGGGGGGCTACCTTAGAAGCCAGTTTTGAAATTTAGGTATATTCCAATACAATATATTAGCGTTAGACCCGAAAAACCTGTTTAAAATATTATAGCGTTGGACCCGAATCGACTATTTAGAAAACTGGATGTGTTAAGGCACCGGGGAAGTGGCTATTAACAAATTTTGAAATTCTGTTTTTTTAGTGCACAAAATCTGGATTAAAGTGTTTTGATATTAATATAAGTTCGTGACTACCGTGCGAAGCCGGGTATTTCGACTAGTACATAATAAAATACAATATTATTTCAATGATAAAAATAAAATGCTTTGGTCAATTCTTCGATATTTGGCGTATAATTTGTTAATGCTGTTTCAAGCCGACCAAAACTTCGTTTTTAATTTTTTTTTTTTATATAATTTTTTAGTAAAAGATAACGAAAATGAGAATTATTCATTTTTCCAGTACAAAATTCTTTTTATCAAAGATAACTTCTTAAATTATTTTTGATCCCCAAATTTTCTTTACTCGGTAAAATAAATATAAATACACGTTGTATATGCATGCATATATGTACTTATAGCAAAAAATTAACAAAATAAAATAAAATATTGTTTCTATTTTTAGAGTTGCCGAGTATTCAATTTAATGAAGAATAAAGTAGAAAAAGATTAAGTTTATATCTCTTCAAATTGTCTTCATCCGACTGTTGAACTGTGATGACAGGGATTTATTGTTAATGTTGATGATCTTGTCAATTTACTATGCTCGGTATCGCCCGGCAGGATTAAAATCATGTCAATTATTGACTGGGTAGGGTAGTTACTGGTCAGAAAAAAATAAACTTAATATTTTTTTGATTATTACTTATTACATGAAAAATAAAAAATTAGTTCATATTATCATTATTTTTTACCATTATGCTTCAAAAAGAAATAAAAAAGCCAAAAAATGTTTATGTAAAAAATAAAAATGATAATAAAAAACTGAATCACGATTGTGAATAAAAAGACACCCGCTCAAAGTTCTTTCTTCTAGTGGCGGAATAATATGATAATAGTTTGTTTTGGGGATTCTGAAAAGTATTGGAAATATGTACGAAAAATTATTCAAAAAACATCAAATAGATCACTATTGACAAGGAAAAACGTTTAGACGGTTAAACGCGTTATAAAAAAAATCTTTAATAAAAGTATTTGGGGTCCGCGCAATAACTAATCGGTACTTGACTCATCGGTTGATTTTGGATAAGTTCTATCCATTTTAACTCATCCGAAAAGTAGCCGATGATTTATATCCTTTGCAATGACATAACTCATCTACCTCAATTCTCATTTGTGATTTGTGACAAACACTTCGGTATTTACTCATTGGCCGATAAGATATACATATGTAAAGTACAAAATGTCATGATGTATACATTTGCCGGTAAATGTGTACATTAACTACAAGATTAGGCAAAAGTAAGTTCACCATATCGTAATGTTAATAATACATTACATTTACCGACCTGACCGACCGGAAATCCCACTGACCAACCACCAGTCTGGTACGAAATAAAGATTTAATTTCGCGAGTGCGGAAAAATAATATTTTGAGTAAGAAATTGCACAGCCCTGAAACGACAAAAGTATTAAAATCAGATAAGTTTGTGCCCAAGAAACTCATAAAGTTTCCTTTAGCTTTATCTATCCATATTTAGACATTCCTCTCCGAGATAATTTGGAATAATGTATTTTTTTTACTAAATTTCATTTCGTCTGGTTAGTATAATAACAGGTTATATGAAAAAGTATAATTTTGAGTAAATCGCATTTAAAGTTTTTGGAAAAATAATTTGTATGAAGTTGGTGCTATAATCGAATAACAGTGTATAACTACCATACAGTATTATTATACTACGCGGATAAGTATACAAACATAAATCCTTTATGTTCTTGTTGACATACATCATATTTTATATCATGCGTTAATTTTTTTTTTTTAATTATTGTTAACTTCTAATTTTGATTTTTTATCTATATAAAGATACACTATAATGAAAAAAAAAAAAACTCAAATATAAAATTGATGGAAAATCAGATATAAAATATGCCAAAAAGATTATAATTAAAAATGTGTCATTTTTAGTTACTTTAGTAACTTTTTTTTTAACAACATAGCTATAGAATTTGGCCGCAGTTTATAAAATACGATACCATTCTATGACTTCGAAAATGGTATCCCATTGGCCATTATTTATATTTACGATTGACCGATTTGAAACTACGTAAAAGTATTTCATTATTATATACATATAGCTCATTTCAATTTTTTCGTTTTTTGTTTGTATCAAGAGGATTGCGGCTTCAAAATATATGAAAATTCTTGGGAAAAGATTTTACATCCTTAAGCCGAGAAACAGAAGCACTTGTTTTTAATCAATACTTATATGTTCATAATTTTATTTCACTCTTCGAAATCCAGAAAAAAAGTTAAAAAGAACATTTTTTACTATGCTGATTAGTGTAATTATCTAATAAGATACTCGCTGTCTTTTAAAACTAAACCTCTGTTTTTTTTTTTGAACAGTTATATTATTGTATATAATAAGAATAAAAATGTTATCTTCATGTAGCAGACATAAATTTCATTTAAAATACAAAGCATTCAGTTTTCATTAAAACATGAAAATACAATAAATTCAGTTTACCATTAATAATTGAAAATCCATATAAAAATGAACCAACATCATCCCCATTTCAATTAAATTAAAAAGTTATTATTTGAAAAGAAAATCTATTATTATTATTATTATTATTATTATTATTTTATTTATTCTCCATGGGATTATATAATATATATAGAAACCATTTCAGTTTAATTGAAAAGTTTACACTTCAACCATAATTGAAATGGATTTTATATAAATGGGAGATAAATATGGTACATTTGATAAAACTTTTTAAATCATTTTATTTTCAAAAATTGTGGGTGATGAATAATAATATGTATGTATATTATACTTATTAAGGGATTTTGCGCAATGGAAATACCTATATTTTTATAATTAAAATGAAAACTTATATTAATTTTGAGAACCAAGAAGCTCTTGCAATATTTCATTTTTTTAATGTTTACATACATGTGTTTAATTTTTCAAAAATGAAAACTTATATTAATTTTCAGAACCAAGAAATTATTGCAATATTTAATTTTTTTAATGTTTACGTACATCTGTATATAAGTTTAATTTTTCATCATAATTTTTTTAAATAAATTTGAATGTGTACATAATCACATACATTCACCATGTCCGAACAACAAATGTATAAAAGAAGTCGATAAATTGAATTCACGACTTAGCAATTTCCTTATACTATTTAATGTTAAATTCGTAGATGCAAATTAAGAAATATATATTAAACTAAATTTTTTTTCTAACTTGCAGTTACTTCATATACGCCAATTAAAATAATCCTAATTTCAATCAAATACCTTCTTTATCAAAAACTTATTTTTGAAACTTTTACTATTGGTTTTTCATATTTATATTCGAAATGAATCCAAAAACTTCACATTACAAAGTAGCCAAAAAAAATTTTTTAAAAGTATATGAAATTAATAAAAATTTATACACAACAGTTCCATATAGATTTTTTTTCTGGTTAACTTATTTGGTTCCAATTAAATATATTAAAATTTTTTTTTTTCTTTCTTTACTCGTAAAATCTCCGCATAATTCATGAATAAATTTACTCTTTTTAGAAAATAAATTTGATATAAAAAAATATTTCATTTACGTGTGTTGAGTATAAAATTTTTACCTGATAATCCAAACAGTCCACAATGATCATCTGTCATCCGTAAAAACATCAATATTATGACATTTTCAACACTATTTATTTAAATATTATAGATTTATTATAAGAACCGTTGGCATTTATCCTGCCGAACTTTAGACTTTTTTCCATTGTAATTAAACAAATTTAATTTAAAATATTCAATTTTTTGACTATCTCAAATCTTGACTATTTTTTTTTTAGATTGGGTCGTTAGGAATGAATTACCCTTTTCAATTCGAATTCTTTATTTTTCATATGTATAAATTTTGAGAAAAAAAAGTTTTATTATCGAAAGTTCGAGTGTATAAGCAACAAAATAAAAGAAAATGAGAATGTACTATAGGATAGGTATATTTAATTTCATACAATTATGGAAAGACAGTCGAAAGTAGTATTTTCCAATGAATATTACTCAACATAACATAAACCCCTACTGTAAGCGTTGTCTATAATCCTTGTTGGGCCCAAAAATTTATCATAATCCAATTATAAAAAAAATTAAGCTTTTCCACACAACTAAATATGATTACTTTTTTTAATTCTTATTAAATTTCCTACATAACGTTCTCGATTTAATACCCCAAAACACTTAAATTTGATTTAATGTTTTGTCTCAGAGTCAAACATTTATTTATGAGAAAAAAATATAAAGTGATGTCGTTTATAACATAAAAAAATACGTTTTTAAAGTAACGTATTAAAACAATTTTATTTCCCACGAGATTATTATTTTAAATTCCATTTTAGAAAATTCTTATTTAAAAAATTAACAAAAAAAAATACAAAGTTTCAAAAGAGTATAATATTTTTTTTAATTTTCTATGAAATGATAAATTTTTTTATTTTTAAAAATTAATTAAATTATGTTTTGATCTCAGTTATATATTAAAAAATAATTAAAATACGACTAAAAATTCAGAAACAAAAATTAATTTAAACTCATAACCAAATTTAATAAATCTAAACCATAATTTGAGAAAACTGTAGCCCTTGTTTAATTTACAATTATAAACAAATTTATGTTTCTCAATATAACTACTTTCGCAACTCTATTTCGTTTTAAAATTTAATTTAAATTTCTAAATTAAATCTTAAAATTATTTCCATTTCGGTACAATTTTTTCAAAACCATCTTCAGTACACACACATGTATAATTAAAGTAACAACAACAGTCAGGAAAAGATATAGGAAAACTCAGTGTACAATTTTGATTTGATTTAGAATTAAAATATTTTTTCATGTTTTTGATTTAATTTTTTTTTTTAATTGTAGAACAACAGTATTAAAAATAAAAAAAATGTTTTCAATCCAATTTTTATTAGTGCGATAACTTTTAGTTTAAAGCGAAAACTGAGCGCAAATAATTATGCGTATCTTTTTTTTTCAGTTTTTTCAGTTTTATTATCAGTTTTATCACGTTCTTGCACCCATGAGTATAATTTTTCAATAGAACTCAACTTTATTTCATCGAGGCTCGGCAATTATAGACACGATTTAACAATTGAAAGAGTTTTTTCAATAACGTAGCCAGCAAAAAAAAAATTTATATGTGTATTTTAACTATTGAATAATTTCTGAATATTAATAAGGAATTTTTATGTTTTTAAGATAATACACATTCAAATGACTATTACTGAGATAATTAGTTCATAAATAAAGTTATTATAAAAAAAATTAAAATAAATGAAATGACATATTTCTTTAAAAACTTTAAACATTTAAAGAGAATAAAATAAAATTCTTCACTAAAGCATATTAATAAACCATATTAATTTCATTATATTTATTAAAAAAAAGTGCCTTAAATAAAGTTAATTTGAAAAAAACACTATATTGTTTATAATTCATTATAATATAAGCATTATTAATTATAAATATCCTATTAATAAAAATCTAGCATTTTAAAAAATAATTTATTTTAATCAAGAACCTAATTTATCATCTATTTTACAATAATTTTATAATCTCAATTTTTTTATAATTTCATCGACATTTCTTTACACGCCTTTTTTTCTAGCCCATTTTCCGATTTCGATTATGTTCTTAAAAAAAATTAAATTTAAAAATCGAATAATTACGTAATGATTTAAAAAATGATGATTTAAAAAATTAAAACAATTTATAATATTTCATCACAAAATAAATTTTAATTTTTGAATTAAAAATTATCAAAATCATAATCAAGCTGCGCATTGCACATAAGAGTGGTTTCAAAAAAAAAAAAACAAGAAGAATTTTTTTTAGTAAAATGATGACAATTACATGAACTCTTTAAAACATTAACTTCATTATTAAATTGATATAAAATCAGCGAAAATGACTTAAAATAAAGAAAAAATTTCAATAAAAATTACAATGTACATCTAAAATTTATCATTTCTCGCCATCAGCTCAAGAACATAAATATAATATTAACTTGTAAGAAAAAGGGTTGTTTAATTTAAAATTTACTCTTTCGTTTGCTTTCTTTGAATGTTTAGTTACATACTATAAATATATTTTTACTACAAAATTATACAGTTAATAAACGTGTGTTTACGTCTTTTACGACTTGTCGAGGCAGTCCCGTAAGGATAATCCGACAAATGATCTCTTATCTAAAACTTAAACTGTAATGATTGTGTGGTAAGTTGCCATATGATTCAATTAATTGCCATATGATTGAATAAGTTGCCATATGATTGAATAAGTTGCCATATGATTCCATCTAATGCCATCTTGCACTTTGTAAGTATCAGCAAGCACTACCGTTCACCCAGCCTTGCCACTCCAAAAAGATTAAACATTATAAATTAAAATAAAGGAATGACAGGAAATAAAGGAGGAGTGAGGAGTGTGTATTACCTTCATTTAAAAATTTGCTCTACGGTAGACATAAAAAAAAATCTTTTTTGATTATTCTATAAACTATAAACATTTATCAGTAGATTGAAGAAATATGTGAAAACTATTAACTGCATAATAATGTAATAACAACAATGTCAGAAAAACAATTCAATTACATATTTGACTTACTGGTACTTACCCTGTTAAAATATTAAATTTACCTCAATTAAATATTCGTAGGTTAAATATTCAACTCACTTTGGTCAAGCAGACCAAGAGACCTGAAGGACTTTAAATATTGCAAAACCAAAGTTATTAAGTACATTATTTTTCAATTAACTCGAACAGCAGCTTATATTTTTTATAGAATGTAGGAAGGTATAAACATAAATAATAACATCTGCAACATTTTTATTGTATTTTTTTAACATAATTATGGGTAATTGTATTTATGTTTAATCAATTTGATGAAATCAGATTTTTCGGCGGTTAAAAATATAAAATAATGTTTGTTTTAACCAAAGACTGACGATATTGGCACGTGACTTCTAGTATCAAATAACAGTAATTATAATTATAAATATGACAAAATTTACCTCCAAGAAAATTATGGCATTCAATTAAAAAAAACTTTAAAGAATGATTATAAGCAAATTCTAAATAATAATATAAAATTTTGGTAGTAATGCAGATGCAATTTTACCAAAAAATGTTGGTGTCCATATCAGTATAAAACTAAAATTTTAAGCATTTGAAATGTTAAATAAATAAATAAATGTAATGTTGAAATAAATAAATAAATAAATGTACTTTCAACAATATAACTCAACAGGAACACATTGGACCAAACCCTGTTAACAGCAGTTATTCGAGATTAAAGATATTTCGCATGCATATTTTACTACCCAGCTGTCTTAGGTCTGCAGATATATATAATTTCAGTCAACGTCAAATCTTTTACAATAATACCTGCGTACTTCCAAGATAATATTCTGAACAGACACAAAATTTATCCGTTGCTAATTCGGTAGCTGCCACAGAATAAGAAAAAACCGTACTTTTTTATTATTTTATTCCAAAAGTAGAATTTTCAAATTAATAAAATTATTTTTAAGAACCCAAAATTTATTAATGAACATAAATATTTTGAAATAAAATTAAATATAATATTTTTTAAACCAAAGAAAAAAGATTTTCTACCAAGAACTTTATTGGGTAGATTTTTTCCAGAACTTCAGCTGTTATTCGATATTTAATTTATTTTCCATACAAAAGAATAATTAATGCAGTTTTAAACAAGAAAGAAATAAATAAAATTTTTAAACAAAATAGAAGTACAAAATAAAAAATTTCAAAAGTTTATTATCATTCTTATTTTGTATAAAAATTTTATACAGTACTCGAAGAAAAAATCCTATTTTATACCTACGAAAATTTAAACTACATCGACTGGAGCGAATATGTTAATGTTTAACATATCTTGAATTTTTTTTGGATGGAAATTTTTATTTAAAACATATATTATCCTTTGGCTGTGTTCCGTGACGTGGAGAGAACATTTGTTTCTTGTAATTTGTGGTATTTTCTAAACATGTGTTTAGTGTTTACGTCTTTTACGACTTGTCGAGGTAGCTGCGTAAGGATAGCTCGACAAATGGTCTCTAATTTAAACCCTAAACTTAAACAAAAATGTAATATCTAATCTAATCCACTTATAATTTGAGTACATATTTTTATATTATTATTTACAATATTTTATTTGTTTTTACAAAATAACTAATATATCACATATTAAAATTTTTTTCTTCTAAAAGAAATAAATTTTTATTTTTCATATAAAATAATAAGTATTGTAAAATAGGAATTTTTTTTTAATAATGGTACATAGGTTCAATTAAAATAAAATCCCTAAAAATATTGTTAGTATGTTTATTAAAGAATGTTTGAATCCCTCTTTTCTGATTATATACACTGAGGGAAAAAAATTTCTAGAATCGTGCAACACACTTTCGTAATCATTAAAATTTAAGAAAAAAGAAGAATTTTCATAATTCAAGTCGAATTCACTTGATATGTTAAATACTTGCTTAAATTTTCCAATTTTTTCCAGTCTGTTTTTTATGGATTTTTCCATGATTCATGTAAATTTATTTGTAAATTTATATGTCCTTTTTTTTGCATGATTTATTCACATTTTATATGATATTAGCAATCTTTTCTCTCCGTGTAAAAAGTACTCTCAAAATTTTTTTAATGTTCATTTTAGATTGAATCTATAATTCCATAACAGATTTATATTGAATACTGACGATATGAACAACTATTTTTTACGCTCCATTCTGTGATTTGAAACTAGAAAAGAATGTTTTTTGAATCTTAATCAGTTAATTAAACATTACAAAATTTAGAATCAAAGGTTGTAAAAAACTACACAAAATACACATGTATGTGTACGTATGTTGATAGAAGAGCTAACTGCTTTTTGCCCAGAAATTTTTAAAATTATATGTAACACACAGATTATTTATTAATTACATTAGTAACCAAACCATTGCATCTGAAGTGGGAGTAAATATTCGTTTTTTGACCAAAATAATTCAAATTGAAGTTTTAATCTTGCATGTCCAAAATAAAAGATTTTTTAATACTCTTAATGGTTCTTGCTTAAAATAAACTTAATGCCAATGGCAAAAATCAAAATTAAAAGATATTTTTTGATGGAAGAAGACATGAAATTAAATTAAGCATCAAATTGAATTCATCGAACTCTATAATTTTTTCACGTTATAATGGTGTATAAGAAGATAAAAATTCATGAATTTAAGGTTTAACTATATTGATTTTATATTTGATTCTGAAAATTTTGGTAATTTATTAAAAAAAAAAAAAATCTATTAAAGGTTTTTGAATTTGAAGCGTTGTGTTCTATATATACCAGTCCCAGTCACACTTTTCTCAGTAAAGATTTACCCAAGCTGAAAGTCAGGAATCTACAATAAATTTTTGTATATTTATCTAAACAATATTCCTCAAAACGTTTATATTTTTCAACAATCTATTGCAAATTCTTGGAGATAGTTTTTCAACTCGTTGATAATTTCATTAGTATACGTTGTCTACGCAATATAGTCATCAAATGTTTTATTAACTTTAAAATTTTTATCATTACTTTTAAATTCGAAAAGTTTTTTATATTTTTTGATGACAACTTTGATTTTAGAAGTAATAGTTTCGGTTGTAAACTATTCATAGCACTTTAGATCTACTTTTTACTTCTATTTAAAAATTCAGTAAATTCAACATTTTTGTTCAAAAGTAAATGGCTAATAAATTGGCTAATAAATTACTTTAAAAGAAGAATCTGCAAATTTAAATGTTCGAATTCATATAACATGAATTGAGATTTTTTGTTAAAAATGTTCATATTATGAATAATATTATATATCTTATCTTGTAAAAAAGTAAAGTTTTTTGTTAAATAAGTTTCAACTTAAATTAATTAAAACGCACCTTTAAACTATAACATTAGTTCAAAATAAAAAGATATGATTAGTTAAAAATAAAAATCAGCACACGACAAAAATTTTAGGTTTTCTTGCATGTTGTTCGGCAAAAATTCTTTTAATTCTCTTTCTAAATAAATTCTCATGTTGTGTAAAACATAAGTTTTTATCTTTTCATGACAACTTTATCAGGTGCAATCTCTATTTTCAATAAAATAGAACGAAATAAGTCTAATAAAAAATATATAAAAAAATTTTATTCATTTCCGATCATATAAGTTTCTGTATTATACCAAACCTCCAATCCATAAATACCGAACTGACCGGTTTTCATTCAAAAATATAAAAATAAAATATTTACAATTTTTTTGAGTACCATAATTTTTTATGTGTGAAATTATTGTTGAAAGGCCAAAGCGTTTTGCTTTAATATTTATTATGTATTATGTTATTATGTATTATGTATTGTGCATTATATATATTATGTTCCAAGGGTGTCCAAGAACCATACAGAACAAACGTGCAAATTTATGAAAAAAAATGCATCCCCAAAATCACAAATCAAATAAATACACCTTTGGCTTCTTACCTTAAAAATATACTCCACCTAAAAACGCCCCCGCGAACCGTTAAAAGACTTTATGTATAAAATTTTAAAACAGCGGGCGTGAAATTAGTTAACAACCAATTTTCTAAAGAGAAAGAATGCAGGTCAATTTTTTGTTGCGATATTAAAAAAAATATATAACGCTCGACATATGATTTATAACGCTGGACATAGGAATCTGAGGCCAATATAGGTTTTCTTAACTTAAAAACCATAATGTTTTATTTAACGTTGATATGCATATGTGTTTATTTTTATGAAGATATATTATATGAAAGTTAATTAAAAGAACTTGTAAATTAAAAAAATAATAATGATACTAATAATAAACCACATTGTTGCACCATGCCGCACAAAACCTAAAACTAAGCATGGGAACTTGTGAATAAAGCATATTTTTGAGCCATGATCGTAATACTTAAAATACATTGTTTTTAAAAAAATTTATTTGCTCCTAATTGCAGAGATATTAATTTTTTTTTATTATTTCCCTAGAAAATGTCCTTTTATACTTTATTTTATAATTATTAAGGTTATCCTAATTGAGCAGGTGTACCAAAATTTATTATGATACTTCAGAGAGGAATTCCCTATCAAAAAAATTAGCAGTTCTTAACAATAAGAATATTAGGCCATTTAGCACACGCCAAAGTAATTTAATGAAATTTTTATTCAACACA
Source organism: Hybos culiciformis (assembly GCA_964007475.1). NCBI lineage: Eukaryota > Metazoa > Arthropoda > Insecta > Diptera > Hybotidae > Hybos > Hybos culiciformis. The sequence continues at coordinate 106,011,046 of OZ023274.1, forward strand.
TACAATACAGGTACTAATGACAAAAAAATGATCTTATTTTTTTTTTTATGATTCAAGGTGTTCTTAAAAAATCATCTTTATAAAAAAATATTAAGTCAAACATATATATTATGATATTTGTAAAGTTATTATTTTACAATGTTTCACTTTTATTCCCAATAGAATTAAAAACCGTAAATCCGGGTAGTGATGTAATTAGAAAATAAATTTAATCCATCAGATACCTAAGAGCCTGAAAAATATAATTTATTGATATCCTAAAATTAAAAAAAAACTTTACTTATATTATTACTTCTGAAATATTTGAAAAATTGAATTCTAATATTGCAACTACATACATTATGTTTATTGAAATTACTCAAATAACTTATCTTTACAAATCCAACCAAAATAAAAAAATACTTGAATTAGTGTTGTATAAATTACGGTGTTTAATATTTTAAATAAATTACGGACATTTTAATATTTTAGAACTTGACATACTCTGTCCGCCAAAATTTTAAAAATTAGGAATATAAAAATCCGATAAAATAATATTCAAAAATATACTTTGATAACAAATTTTTAGCTTGAAAAATAAATAAAGAACATCTAATTTGATTGCCTGTCCTTAGAATAAATGTACCTATATAGTTTTTAATAAAAATTTATTAGATTGATAAAAGATAAGTGCAATAAAACATAATTATCGCGTGCTCCTAATTTTTTTTTTTATTATATAAATGAAAATGAAAACTATTTATCGAAAAATAGAATCTTTTTCATAATAAAAGTGTCCTTTTTGTCAACAAAAAAATTTTAATTTTATTGGGTTATAAAGTTCAAAAGGCGATAAATTATTTTTTTTATAGAAATGACATCGTTAAACCAAAAATTAAACAATATTTTTTTTTAATAAAAAAAAAAATAAAAATATGGAAATTTTATTATTTTTATATTTATTCTTAACGTACATATCTATTATTTTATTTATCTAGATAATTTTTCTTATATTTTATAAATAAAACCGAATTTAGCATTTCCCAATATTTTTTATTAATTCGAGCGAATTTTTTTTATGGATTCTGGATTTCTGGATGATCTACTAAAATATTATTTCATTTATGCGTGTCGAAAATTTTCAGTCTTAAAGAAATGAAAAAAAAAAACGTATGGAAAAAAAATAATAAATTCTGAAGTATAATAAAAAATCATTAACATCGTATTTTTTTAGGTTGAATAAACTTATATCTAAAAATAAAAAAAAATAAAAATTGTAAATTAATATAAGCTTAAAGTCACTTTTAATAACTATTGAAAAAAAAAACAATCTTTCTATCTTCGGCTCATTAAAAATTGCATTATTTTGAATAATTCTTAAAATGAATGTTAAATGTTATAATTTATGACTGCATAAAACTCTTGGAAAAAAAACTCAAAAACAATTAATTTCTTAATTTTTTATTTTATTTTTTCAATAAAATTCTGATGCAAAACAGGAGCTGAAATGTATCTTATGGTTGTTAAATTATTTTTAAAAAATGTTCTTTAAAACCATTAAATATAAAAGAATAAATTTCAAGCTGTTTCAATCTTCAATAATGGGAATATTTTAGAATTAATTAGTTTAATTTCCATACAAGCGCAGACAATAAATGTTTAAAGATACTATACCAGTATGTACATCAGGTACAATATAAAAAGAGGAACCTATTAAATCTTTTGTTAACTAAATTTTATTTTATATATATAGACATATATGTATATATCTATATATATATATATACGTATAGTATTATATAAATATATTATATAAAAATAAATGTTAATTTATTTATTAAAACATCTTTTAGCAATTTATAGTATATGCATATGCATCATAATGTAATTCATTTTAATTATTTAATATTTAATATTAACTAAATGGATTAATATTATGTCGTAATAAAGACGATCTCCCTCTGATCTTCTTAATTATACAAAATAAATTAATTTTATTCTATAAAACCTGTGATTAAATTATTTATGTAAATATCGATGTCAATTAGCTCTTAATTGAATTCATGTAATTATATGATTTTATTTATAAATCACCTATTACAACTTATATCGCCGCCATAGTATTAGGGAAAAATAATGCTCTCATTCAACTAATTTGTCAGGATTGTATTACATATCTACATATTTTTTGTAAAAAAAAACCCAATTTTAATTAAAAATTATATCGATAATATATAATATATTTTTCTCAATTTTATTAAAATACGCACATACTCGTATAAAGAAAACCATTATAATAGTTTTTTACGTATCCAGTTCTTAATGTGATGATAAGAAAACAACAGAAATCAAAAGAAAACAAAAGGAAACAAAAGAAGATATAAAAATTATGATTTGAGCTTTTAAAATTTTATTAAAAGTGTTAAACACTATTGCTATACATAAATTAATCACTCATTGCATAACAATAACAGAAATATAAAATATCACCTGTCGACAAAATGCATTAAATTCGCCTTCAAATAAAAATATAAATAAAAATTTATAAAATTAAAATCTTCAATTCAGCTTGCGAATGATTAATAGCAATTTGCTTTTATTGAATATTATTTGCAATAAATATTTTGTTTGTAGTGATTCCCTCCAGTCAAACCAAGTTAAATAACTTCTTTTTTGGTCTTCAGTAGAAGACATCATTATATGTACATCTTAGATTTAAATCATGTTGGAATTATAATCATATGTTACTCATAATAATTATGTTATGAGTATTAGGCTGGTGTTATACAAAATACATACTTTATGCATGCGTGCATGTGCTGTACGACATAAATTTAGAATTGGAATAAAATTTAAAAATATGTATATATCATTTATGAAAGATTTAAAATTTGAAATGTTCGTAAATTAACTATAAATAAGTGAAAATGTTGGATTTAAACTTTTTTGTCGCAAATATCTCATAGTAAATTAGATGTAAATGGACTAAATAGACTAATGGAAAGTGAATAAATTGCAAAGTATGCAACTCAAAGCTCATAGCTTTCAAAAGATTCAAGTTTTAATAGTTAAGGTTCCAATTGCACTATATATATTATGCTCTTTAAATATTTAAAATTATTAAGTTCTGAACTTATGGCATATACAATAAAATTGCATGATTATTTTCTTAATCATTTTTAAATTTTTGCTTAATTTTTTTTTTCCTAAATTACGATAAATATTTTTTATATCCAAATCCTAAGTAAGTAGAAATTTTTAAACAATAAACCCGTGCCCTAAAGACGTTTTACATCAAAATCAGCATAAATGTGCGTAAAAAAAGTTTAAACATAAAACTGAAAGCATAATACCAAAAATTATCAATTTTTTGGTAGTTTTGATTTTAAATTAGCATTATCATTAATTGAGACTTAACACGCATGGCAAATTATGTATTCATTAAGTTAAAAAAAACGAATTGCTTTTCGCATGAAAGCGCATATTATTGCTTCGGCAATTTCCATATATGGAAAAAAATCTAATGTCATATTTTAATCGGAAAATATTGCTTTCTTGTTTAATACTACATTTTATTAGTTTCATCACCATTGGTATAACTATCTTCTCACCGTTTTGGTATATTGTATTTCTTTAATTCAACTATCTTCGTGTTTCCTTTTTATTCTATTTTATTTTTTAACTTTGATTTATCAAAACAGAGATTGAATAAAGGAGACATACATATATTATTTGGTAAAAAAAGCTTAATAAAAATATCCAAATTTCGTCAATAAGTTGGGTCCTATAAATAAAGTTTTCTTGAAATGTACAAAATAAAAATAGAAATTGTTGACGCCAAAACATAACTCGATGATAACGAAACTTCGAATTTTACTAAATTGTTAGTTATTAACCAATCAATATAATATGTTTCTATGTACAAAATTTACTTAAACTAAATTATTTCGCACTATTGCTATGCTATATATGTACTGGTTTATATTTATTTATATTTTTATGTTTATTTATGTTTTGTTGCATGCACGCAATGTGAAAATATTTTCTTTATCTTTATTTTAATATCGAAAATAGGTATTTATAAATAATTAATAAATGAATAAAAGGTTTTTAATTGAATTTAATATCCATTAGAACATAAATTAAAGCATTTTGTCGAATTTTTTTTTTATTAATTTATATACTACTAAAAATTCTTGATAAAATTAAAATAGAAAAATTATTGTTATACTTACATGGAAAATTCATGACACCAAAACTGTCTTTTTAATTATATACACAATATTTTTACTTTATTGTTTTGTTTTTCCATATTTTATACGCAGTTTTGAGTTATGTGTATTATATCTATCGCGTAAAAAACAGAGTTCCAGCACCGTTATGCCTAATGTTAACATTTTTTTTCAATTACATTACGATAAAAATTTAATAATATATAAAAAAAACTAATTTATCAAAATATTTAATGATTGTTTAATCAATACAACTACTGTTAAAAAATTTTGTAGAACTTGTTCAATCTGTACCAATTTTATGTATAGGAAAATGTACTATAATGAATTTAGGAATAAATAGGTAGGAAATCTAATGAAATACATAATTAAATATTGATAAAGTATATTTTTTTTAACAACTATACTTTAGTTAGACAAACATCTACTAATTGATTGTTTTTGAAGTTTAAATATATATTAATAAAAAAATTTAAATAATTATACTATATTATATTTATATAAATAATTTATATAAATATTTTAATTATATTACATATGATATCATATTATCTCTTGTACTCAAAATTTGATTTGACGGTGACAAAAATGGACTTTGAACTTTTGGGAAATTAAAGTACTTACAAAGGTTTATCATTTTTAATTGGACGAAATCGGATTAAGCGAGCTTTCACAGAAATCGCGCCGCCCGTCACATAGAAATGCCGCCAATGGGTCTCGAAAAATTATAGATTAAGTTTCCACAATTTTGTTTTTCTTATTTTATACTGAACTTAATCCAAACTTTAATTTATGAATTAAATAATATACAACCGACGTAAAATAGTTCCAAAAAATCTTTAATTTATTATTTAATAATATAAATTACGGATATAAATTTTGAATTATACGTTAAATTACCTAAATGAAACATACCTTGGCTTGGGTTAAATAATTAAAAATTTTGGTCTTGATATAGAAAGCACAAAATGAGTGCAGAGTGTCAACTGGTGATTCCGTAGAAATATCTTTTTAAAATATATACATATATAAATAAATTAATAAACAAACAATATTGTGTATATATTTATTATTATATATTATATACCTAGTTCCTGGTTGATAAAGAAATAAAATATCTACATAAGTTTGTAGAAAAAAACTGTTTATATCCTAAGTAAAGTAGAATTATATTTATCTCGGTACAACAAATTAAAAAAAAAAATATTGCTCTCTACTAGCGGGCTAAATCCAGTAATCATACAATGTACTATCCTCGTCAGTGCGCTGAGTGTGGTAAATAGAAGTTAGTTTTGTTGAAAACCAGTTGTTAATGCTTGTCAAGAAGCAAGGAAACGTGTGGTAAAACAAGCGTAAGAAAGTGTTTTATTTGTTGCATAATAATGTTTTATGTTCATATGTATAAATAAACTGAAGATAAAATATTTAATTTTAAATTACTCCGTAGTTAATAGAATATTTTCATTTTACTTTAAAAAAACATTTGAAAATGTTTTCTTTTATAATTTATATGTAATGAAAAACTGTAAAAACTAAGAAGTTAATAACATGAGCTGTTAATTTGTTTCAATATCGAAATTCCAAAGGAAAGAATTTGATTGGTTGTATATACAAATAAAAGTATTTTTACTCACCACAGGTAACAAAAATTTCTTCTTTTGTGTATTGGTAAACAATTCAATTCCTTATAAGAAAAGCATAGAGGAATGGCCAGGCCCCAATAGAGAGAGCTAGAAACCCCTTGATTAACGGCCCTTGCACCCTGAAATTTTTTTCTTTTTTTTTCAAATGTTATATATTATGTAATCCTTATATACAATTAAGGATATAATGAAATTGAGAAGAAAATTTTGCATATTATATAACATGTATTAAATTATAGAGGGTTTCCATTAAGAGATATAATGGAGAATTTAAAACTTGTTATGATCGTTCTCTGATTTGACTCTGCTGATATCTCATTCACAATGAAATTTTGTTTTTTTAATTAAATTTTAAATTAACATAAAATTATAGTTCGTTTTCATTTTATTCACAAAAAAAAAGCAGAAATTATAATCTATGAAAACTACATCATGAACGTAAACACATTCTTTCTCTTTTTTTTCATATTTCCAATCTACTATAACTATACTATATGGTTTTGATAATAATGATTGAGATTTACGATGCAAGCATATGTATTCCGGGCGTTTATCCAACAATCTTATTAACCGTTATCTGTTTTCGCAACATAAAAAAACATTGCTTTCACCCGAAATCTTGAACCAGATATAAAAACAAAAACACAAATTTCATAAGGCTTTGATTTTAGCATAATTATAAAATAATAATTTATTTGATTTATGTATTTCTATATACTGTTCTGAGGAAGAAATAGAGGTTTTTTTTTTATTGTCGATTAAAATTGTCGATTATAAAAGAATTAGTGGAAAATTCACGTAGAGTTCACGCGCATTCTATTCGATTAAAATGCACATGCGTGTTGTATTTTATTTGAATAAATTGGGCGCGTATTATATTCGGGGGAAGACTGTAACAATATTAAATATTTTCCAAAAGTTCTCACGGTGGCCCTAGAAAACTTCAAGCCGCCAGCGCACCAATGCTGGGATAAAATAATTGCTGTTACATTGGTCTAAAATATAATTGTTGGCTTTCAGTGAAAACGCCATCGGATACTTATAAGATTTAAAAAGGAAAACGGTATTTTCCGGTTTTGTTACTAATAGTGATGTATTGACTTCGCAAGAACTTTTCAATTTAAAGTCTGTTTTCTGTAGTATTAGGTGTAGTTATAATTAAGATTATATATTTATTAAATTTGCATATAGCTACATGATTATATATTTGTTTATTTTATTATATATTATTATATATTTGTTATATTATTTGTTTAAATTTTTTATTTATAATTAATTATATAAGTAATACTTTTAGGTGTTGTCTTCAATAAGCTTTTAGTTTCATACGACACAAATTACTTTTTGTATTAAAAATTAAAATTAAATTTCAACATAATTTTAGGATTCTTGAACTTTTTTTTTTCAAAGTTGTAGCAGAAAGATTAAGATAAGATGTTATAGCACAAAATTTGAATCATATGAAAATTTTCATTTGTGCGTAAAAATTATTCTAATTCTCATACGGGGACTTTGTGACTATGATATTATATAAAGAGCATCTTATTTTAAAATAAACCGTAAAATCATATATCTACTTATCAGTTGAAAGAAATAAAAAAAAATTCCGATCTTGAATAATTCAAACATTTAGGGATTAAAAATAATAACATTAATAACAGACTTATTTTTCAATCAAAAAGAATCAAGATTTCAGACGAGTTGAGTTCATTTCTTTTTTAACTCAATGTTGTTGTAAATGTTTTTTTTATTGGAAAATAATAAAATTGACTTAGAGCATTCTGTTCTAAAAATTATATTATTTTATTTAAAATTAGTATGAAAAAATGCGATTTCCAAATAAAAATACAAAAATTTTTCATAAAAAAATAACAATAATAAAGATAAAAATAATTGTAAGTATACTAATTTAAAACAATAGCTAGCCATAATAAAAAAATTCGAGCCAAAAACCCTTGTTGTTAGTGCTCTAGTTCTAAGTTTATTTACATATAATTTTTATTGTAATAAACTAAATATAATAATAATAATAATAATAATAGTATGAAAAAGAAGAAATTAACAAAAATTACCACAGAAATAAAGCAATAATAATGATTTGAATTTATGTATATCTATCTATAACCAACTGAAATAAAATAGGGTTTTTTTTCTTGCATATTTACAGATAAAAAATGAAAGTTTAATAAAGCTTTTTCGAAGTTGTTGTTGTTAGTGCAGAAAGAAATAGTTGTGGTTGTTATACTCGAAAAATAACTTCTCTGCCATTGAGAAGTATTTGTCATTTTGTAGCATAATACAGCACCAAAAGAATAATCAACACAGGAAAAATCTTTTCAGAAATATATATGTATATTAACATAAGTATGTACATAATACAATGTAAAAAAATAATAATAAAAACATAAAGACATTTTTTTGAATTTTTTTATCCCGTTTTTCACCAGAAATTAAAAACGTACAATATGTTATCACTTTTTGCCTATTCGTCTTTCGAGCACTAAAATTATTTGTAAGTTTTAAACTACCCTGCTGGTTTCCGCCAAATTGAAGCCAAAATATGCCTAATCTTTCATCTTTCATCAAAGCTAAATCATGAGAACTAAACAGTGCGGATTTCGGAGATAAAAGCTCTCAACTAGCCAAGGGTCGGAATTATTTTCATAAAAAAGTTATATAATTTTAAATTTTTTTTGAAAGTTTTATTGGATAAAAATTAGTTGCATTAGATATGTAGATGAGATATCCATTAGATGCAACCATGCACCTAAAAAAGTTGTTAACCTCGAACGGGTCGATGAATTTGGACTGGATGCTGCAAGTGGATTGAGCCCCTGATTGTGCCTAAGTAAGCAAGGCTGAGGTTTGAAAGTTGATTGTTGGAAATATCGAAAAAAAAAACCGAAAGCTCTTTTTCAGAAATTTACCTGCGAACGACGAGTACTTTTGATCCTAACCAACATGTATAAAAAGTCAACAAAAATTTTAACAAAAACTTAATTAATTTAACATCATACAACATATTGTATGTGTATTTTTTTTAACAACACAAACAATTAATTCAAGTAAACAAATTTAAAAAAACGATACTAATTCTAGTCCGAGATGGGAATCGAACTCACTCAGAATATTATTTTAATTAAAAATCAATTATATATTCTGCGTGAATTTTAAATTAACCATAAAATTAGATTTTCTATACTCTAGTAGTCTAGTGTACCGTCCTAGTAAATAAAAAAAAATTAACAAGAAGCAATTTACATAATATAATTGAAAAATTTAATGTCATTTGTCTTAATTTTATCAGGTAAACGATGATGTTGTTATTGCTGCTACACATTAAATAATATAAAATATAATTGGCACATCAAAATACAATTATTATGGTAATTTGTTATTAGCCATTATAAAATTCATAATCAAAAATATTGCATAATGTTAGTAAAGTAAATTACAATTGCTATAAATTTTACAACACAAAATATATAAATAATAAAAATAAAACTAGTTTGAAAACATAAAATTTTATGAAATTTCCTACGATAGAGATTTAAACAGATATTGTTTTATTTTTTATTTTCGCGTAGTAGTAGTAAATTCTAATAATAATTATATTTTGTTAATGATATAAATAATACTCACATACATGGCCTAAAATACAAAAACCAATAATTTCATTCATATTAATCAAAAATTTAATATCAAAGCTTTGTAAAAAAAAACTCAAACAAAAGGTTTAATTAACCCTTCATGCTGTAGAGCAGCGGTCGGCAAACTATGACCCGTGGGTCACGGGGTGACCCAAAGCATCATTTCATGTTACCCGCTTCGAAATTTTGAAGTGGTTCCCAAATCAATGAATATAGTTTTTGCTTACAACAATTGCATATAAAAATTTTTTGTTTACAACAATTGTATATAAAATAGAAAGTTTTCCCAGCAAGTGTTTTTGTAAGCCTTAGATAATAAATAAATTAACTTTTAATTTAACTATTTTTTTTTAAATTGCTTTCATATGAAATTGCCACTGACCCACTATAAGTTTAAAAAAATCTCATCTTAGGCGAATTTTACCCACGACCAAAAAAGTTTGCCGACCGCTGGAGAAACCTATCTAGCTATATACTATCTTTTTAATTTATAATTTAAGTAAAATAATTTTTTGTCAAAGACTTTGTCGAGATCCGTCATTATTCTACAACAGTTCTGAATAATATAAAACCTAAATTCTGGTGTTCATTTTTACGGGAAAAACTTTTAAGTAATCGAAAAAAAGATAGGTAATGAGAATTATGATTTTATAACGTGCTACAATTTATACAAAACCATCTTTCGAGTTTGATGCGAAATCTAAAAATGGACTTACTGATTCTGCGAGTTTTGCTAACGATAATATATGAACAATTGAACATAGATATTTAAATATTGTGCAATATATACATTTGTATTTAACCTTGTGTTGTTTTAATAAATACTTCTACAATTTTTTTCAACACTTTTCTGCACGTTAATAAATATAATAATAAAAGTTTCTTTGCATTAAATTATAACAAAAATAAATTATAATTATGCACCTATGCATGTATGTACGGAAACAGCATAGTCACAGACAATGCACAAAAAGCATCTTACATAATTTTCATTTTTGTACGTACAGCAAATTTTAAATATAATATGTACTATGTAATTTAATATACATATGTGTATGCATGTAAGTTGCATGTTACAAGATATCTGAACAAAGTGAAAAATAATTATATTAATGTACTCATTACCTAGTTTTTTCCATATGATCCATATGGAGTACGTTCAACTTGAGCTCAATTATATCATAGTGCCATATTATATATATTATACTTATTTATTTAATTTTGTTACAGTAAAAAGATTAAGATTTACCTTTTTAAAAGTGAAAGGAATTTTTAAATATGTAAATTATGAGTTCCTGATTAGTTTTTATATTTGTAATATTCAGCAATTTTTTGAGATAAACCAATCAATCACCTTCTTGAATTAGATATAATTTAAAAATCGGTTTTAAAATGAATGGTAGTTCGAATTAATTTCAGGAGCATTGCTGAACTGTAATTCCTGATCTAATCTAATCACCCACTTATAATTTGATTATTTTTATATTATTATTTATAATATTATATTTGTTATTATAAAAAAACTAATCATATCACACATATTAAAATTATTTTCTTCTAGAACTAAATTTTTATTTTTTATATGAAATAGTAAGTATTATAAATTAAGAAATTTTTTAATATTGTTTAAAAGCCAATTGAAAATATAATCCCTAAAAATATTGTTAGTATGTTTATTATTAAAGAATGTTTGAATCCCTCTTTTCTGATTATATAAAAAGTACTGCCTAAATTTGTTTATGTTCATTTTAGATTGGATCTGTAATTCCATAACGGATTTATATTTAATACTGAGGATATAGTCACAAACAATTAACTATAAAAATATATTTTTGTAAACGTACTTGTTCTTGTAC
>OZ023274.1:106022605-106182570 GCA_964007475.1 Hybos culiciformis
CGAATTAATTGTTATAACATATATACAAAATTTTTTTTAGTAAATAACTAAATGGAATATGAATTTTGATTCACTTTTACTTTCTATTTAAAACTAATATTTCAAATTCATAACAAGAAATCTTATTTTCGCAATCAAAATAATTAAAATCACGATTTATATTTTTCTGTAAAAAAAATATTTATTGCCTTTCTTCTGCATTAGTTTTAACTTCGCATATAATGTTTGATTAATACTTACTTTTATTAAACAAATTTTTTCACTTCGACGTATAAAAATGTTTGCCTTAGAAAAATTTTGAACACAAGTTTTTTATTGTCAAGAGAAGAAACTTACACTTAAAAATAAAATCATGTTCATAATATAATTAATTAGGACCAAAGAATTGCTTTTCTTAATCTTATCTTTAAAAAGTTTTTTTTACAGCTACCAATCATTAAAATATGACGTCAATAACGGATTTTTGAAAATCACTTCAAAATAAATATGTTTTCTTACTTGAAATGCTTACAAAAAAATTTCTCCGAGTAATATATGTAACTAAATTTAATCTGAAATAATATAAATAAAAATCCCATGTAACTTTAATTTTAAAATTTAATTTTTTCCTATTTTTGTAATAAAACGAAATTTTATATAAAATTATAACACATTTGACTCATAATATTAAAAAATATATGAGTGATTTTTGAACTTGAGTATTTTCAGTGAATGCACTCAATATTGTAAGCTTCTAATAATGTTTTATGTTTCTCCATAAGACAATAAAAGTTTACACAAATTAAGTGCATTCAATTTCCAAATCAATTTTCAATTACATATATATATATTTTTTAAGTAGATAATTTAAAATAGTATTATTATTTCATAGATTTGGGTTTCATGAAGAAATGACAGTAAAAAACACTCATCAATGTCTAAACAATGCTAGGAGATAATACCGAAAGCTATTTCTTTTGTAGAATTTCTAAGGATAGGCTTTGTCGTATTATCAAATTTCTGAATCTCTCTAAATAATTCTTACTTTTAAGTTACTCTACAGATGGTGACCATGATGTTCATAATGATCATAGTGTTCATGATGTTCGTGATGATGTGGAATATGTGGGACTTCCACATGATATTTATGTTCTACGGGAATTTCTTTATGAATTGGTACTTTCACCTCTGAATATACTGGATAAGGCTTATCAATTGGAACTTTAACTTCATATGGAACTGGTTTTTCAACAATATATGGAACTTTCTTTTCTACAGTATATGGTTGGGGTACAGGTACTTTTACGTGAACTGGATAAGGTTTTTCAACGTAAACTTTATATGGTTTATCAACAGGAACTTTCACTTCATATGGAACTTTCTTCTCTACAACCACTGGATAAGGTTTTTCTACTTCTACTGGATATGGTTTTTCTACTTCGACGGGGTATGGCTTATCAACCGGTACTTTAACCTCCACAGGTACTTTTTTGATAACTTCATAGGGTTTTGGAACTGGAACTTCAATCTTAACTTCATATGGTACTTTCTTGATAACTTCGTAAGGTTGTGGAACAGGTACCTTCACTTCATAAGGAATTTTTTTGATGACTTCATAAGGTTTTGGTACGTGAACCTTGACTTCATAGGGCTTATCAACAGGTACTTTCACTTCATAAGGAATTTTCTTAATAACTTCATATGGTTGGGGAACATGAACAGGGTATTTAACATATTCTTTAACGGTATAGGGCACCTTTTTGATAACTTCGTAGGGTTGTGGAACATGAACTTTTACCTCATACGGAACTTTCTTTTCAACAGTGTATGGAACGTGCTTCTCAACAGTATAAGGTACAGGTATTTTTTTTTCAATTGTAACTGTCTTTATATGTTCATGATGTTCGTGAATATCTCCGTAGTGATGATGCAGTCCACGTTTTTCTTTATTGGTCGATTCAGCATTAGTTTCGGCTGGCGCCGCTGATTTTTGTTCAAGTTTTTTTTCAACAACAGCAGCTGAGCTGACTAATGCAATGCATAAAGCAAGAATTGGTAAAAACTAAAATATTTGAAAAATAAAAAACATTAATTATTAGACATTAATTATTATCGAACACTAATTTTTTTTTTGATTTCAACACTTATAAAACAATTATTATTACTACCAATATTTTGTAACAAAAATATAAAATACCTGCTTTAATTTTACATAACAAGATTTCAGGAAAGAAAAAAAATAAATGGTTACCACTTTTCGTACATAACTTTTTTAATGGTAAAAACAAGCTTTTTTCCAAATATTTTTTTGCATTGGCAAATAAAAATAAAAGATATGTTATTTCTACTTTTATGAATTTATTAAAAAATTTACAACAACAACAAGTTTTATTAGTTCTCGAAATCATCCAAAAAATTGGTTACAAATTTAAGTTAATTAAAATATTTTAATTGTTGCCCATAAAGTACACTATTCTGCTTTTATCAAATTAATTCAATTAAAGTGAGCTTAATTAACATTTTTGAAATAGTTTTTTTAACACCCGCACAAAAATAACCCTTAATTTAGTATTACTTAATTTCCTTCAAATCTAAATTTTAAATTAAAAAAAAATCAAAGTCTTCTTTAATTTTATATATGTATTTGAAATTTTTGTTACTTTTTTTTTAAAGCAAGTCACCAAAAGTTAATTTAGGAACATAAATTTCGGATTAGTCAAAAGTAGGTATTTTCATTCAAAAGAAATTAAAAGAACATGAAAGGTTTAGGCAAGCAATGCACTTTGACTTCAAAATTCACTGCTTTTCTATAAATCATGTCTTTCAAATAAAATCACAAGAAGAAATATTTTCATGCATATATAGTTATATACAGTATCATCTTAGCACCGTTTTGATAATTTATAAGAATTCTTAAAATTAACACTAAATTATCTGTTTTTAAAATAAGTTGATCGGATGTTGTATCGTTCTCAATATTTTCGTCAAAATTCATCAATTTATATTTTCATAAAATATCAACGGTTTCTTCAAATTATTTTCATAAGTTTAACAATGAAATTGGATTCGAATAAATTATTCGACAATATTGTTTTACTCATATTTTTTCACTTCAATATTTTTATTGTCTTATTTATTTTTATATATAATTTTTTTTTTGTTCGATTTCTAACTTTTATACATTTTTTTAATTGATTTTCTAAAATGTTTTTTACGATCAACAGTCCTTAAAAATAACCATTAACAAATATATGTCCAAAATAATAATTTTTACCAATTTAAATTAATTTTTTATTTTACACTTCGTCAAGTAAGTATTTAAATATAACAAATAATTAAATTTAAAAAAAAATTCTTTTTGATTTCCTTATTTACGTAAATAAATTTCTTTGCATTAACAAAGAAAAAGAAAACTTATTACCATTCGCATTGTAGAGTTGAAATACAATTTAATTAAAAAAAAAAGTTAAATAATTAAATGAACTCTATAGAGTTCGTATTTTTATATTACGGTTTTAAATTTAACTACGAGACCAAAATTGGTACTGATTCCATTTACAATATTATTCTGGTATATATAGGAAAAATACCACTTTTTAAGAAAATTTTCATTAAAACAAAAATATTAAATTCGTTACTATGGTCAAAAAAAATTTTATTATTATATTTTGATTTCTGTTTGGTATGGGATTAAAATTTGTTGTTGTTTTTTTGTGAGCTTAATGCAGCATAAATAAAAATAATAGTATTTTGTTTTTACATAATATAATATTAATTTATTGCAAAAACCTACTTTTAAAATTTATCTCTGAAATAAAAATATTTAGGTAACTAGTCAGCGCTGATTGTTCACAAATTTATTAAAATATTCAGTTCGACCAACAACCCCACAAAATTTACTTAAATTTATAGTTTCACAAAAAAGAAACTGTAATTAGTAATTGAGAGAATTCAAAGTTAAAAACAAAATGCATATTCGTTGTAAACTGAAGACGATGTCTAAAGTTTAGGATAGACCTCTAAGACTCTTCTTTTTCCTGACTTATGAAAACATTAGCTTTGACAATATAAAAAAACACGTATAAAAATAAGCAGGCATATCTATGTTATATTTATGTTATAACATATTCACATACTACCTATATGGAATTTATAGCATTTAAAAACTAATTGTAAATTAAACAATAAGCTTTTTAAAAAATAAAAGAAGTTCAAAGAGGATAATATTTAAAACACTCTTACTCTATAAAAAAAATTCAGAGCTGGGGTAATAAAATATTACATTCCATCATCATTTCGTGGCTTTCGAAGGAACACAATTATGTATCAGTTTTCGTTACGTTTTATGCACAAATGAAAATTGCACATTTTAGCAAATGCAAACACTTAAAATTATTGACGAATGATTTAATTTAGACTAGTTATTTACTCAAAAAAATTCTGTGAAATGTTTTTTTTGTTTTAATGTTAACAGAAAACGACTTAATAATAAAATATGCATTATTTTTGATATCATGTGGGTATAATAACTACCTAATTGAAATTTGAAAAAATAAAAGAAATAATGTAAAAAAAAAAAATTTCAAAGATGATTTTTTCCTAAAAATAAGTTCAAGGAAAAGATATATACATTTATTTTGATAAATTTATTTTTTAAATGTAAAATCTTGTTAAATATTATTATAAGCTTAAATCATTGTTGGCAACCAAACAAAGCATAAATTATAGTAAAATTAATGCCTTAACTAAAACTTTCAAGGCTTAATTGCTTTTAGGTATAATAATACATTACGAACACTTTCTACATAACCTCAACATTCCAACGCGAGTACATCATAAATATGAAATAAAGACATAGTTCTCTAAAAACTTTCATAAAATATTTTCATTAAATTTTTATTTTATGAAAATTATACTGAAACAGTGGAAGCTCAAAATCAGAAGTGCAGACAGTAAGGTCCTGAACACTTCCTGTAAGGAAATAAGAGCAAGACCAATAAGATTCTATTTGGACTTTTATGTTAACGAACAATGGCTATTCTGGCGAAAAGTGAAGCAATAAGCACCACAACAGATAAAACCTTAAACCTTTATTTATCAATTCCTTAAGCCATATTATTTAGGCTGGAACCTGTATATTATATTCAAAAAGATCCTTACTATAGATTAAGTGATTCTCTAACCTAACTTTAATTTATTAAATTTAATTAAGTTTAGAAAAATCTTTTTATGATGTTCCAATAGCTAATGGTCAGACATATATATCAGTGAGCTGCGAATGAATGAATGTCTATCTTTTTTTATAATAGACTTCCTGACTTCTATAGTTTCACAGTTTCAAATACCACGTTCAAAAGTCTTAAATCTTGTTCAAGCTAAAAACCTTAAATATATTGGTTATTTAATACTGTGTTATTTTAATAAAGACAAACATTTGGTACAAACAACAACTTTAAATTGAATTCTTAACAATAAAAATAAATTTTCTGAGCGTAGCATAATTAAAATAATATATTATGTTCACTGTTTTAATAATGCAAAATGCAAAAATATTTTTATGTTTTTCCGTCTTTTGTACTTTTTTCGTACTTTTTGAAGAAAATTGATTTAATACAAAAATTTATTATTTACTAAATGCAATTTAAAATATAATACAAAGTTTCCATAGGGAAGTAAAAAGGTATTATTACACCATCTAATGTCTTAGATTTAGTGTAATAATGTGCTTGTGATATAATATCCAGACTAAATCTTAAATTTATACTTTTTTAGAAAGTGAATCTGAATTTGTATTTGTTTTAAAAATGAAGGCCGAAGAAAAATAAAAAAAAAAACAAATTATTGAATGTTGATATCATGCCTTAAACCTTAGTAGGTAATGAAAATACGCATTAATTATTAAGTTAGAAGATAATGAAAAAAATGTGGAAAAAGTAATAAACTTTTTTTTAACCATCCGATTAAAAAAATACGAATATTTAAAAAAGGAAGGAATTCATATAATGAAGCTTTAGCATTAGATCTGACGAGCGATGATGGTATACATCTACATTACACAAGCAGATAATTGATTTTACGAAATATTAATTAAAATTATATGTTATCAATTCTCGCGAGTTCAAAATTTTCAAGTTTTTTGTTCTGTAGATTGTTAAAACAACTAAAAAAATTGTTGAGAAATTAATAAAAACCTAATAATAAAAAATGTATATTAAAAAAAAGTATCGGATCTTAAATACAAAATAAGTAAAAAACTGTGATTAAAAAAAACTAGAAACTAGAAAAAAATTACCTTAATTCACAAAGTTTTTTAAAACAACGGTACACGGAAACATACGACGTGACTCCAGGGTATAACAAAATGTTAAAAACCGCGTCATTCATTTTAAAACCTCTGTAATCCTTGCCAAATTAATCTGAAATTTACTCTTTTTTTGAAACCTTAATAATTTTAAAATCTGTATAATGTGTTTAAAAACCAACAATTTTCTTTATTTGGACAAACTCTTCAAAATATACATAGTACGTTTTGGATTAGCAATTTTCATCATATTATATGTGTATGTCTATCATATTATATGTGTATTTTTTGTAGAAAAATAGACACCACACAGATTAACAACGAATTTGTATTTTTCAGTTGCAATACCCTAAGTAACTCAAATTATCTTTAAAAAAGTATAAATCTATGGCATTTATGTTTATATGTTTTATTTCAATAAAATTAATTACCACCAAAATTATCTAACAAATGGCCTCCCCGAGGCGAGTTTTTTATGCATCATAATTATACGATTTTAAACAGGTAACCAGAAAATTCTGTAAGAAAAAATTTTATTTTAAGAAAAGGAACTTAAAAATTAATGATGAATATCGTTAGTAAACGGAAAAGAGGTATACGCACAAAACATACTTTTTTATTACATGTCATACATATCTACATCATATATGTATATAAAAAATGCACCAGGTATAAATTATAATATTTGAGTTTTTTTATTAAGGTATAATAAGTATAATTTTTAAAAGTAGTATAAACGAAGTTAAAAAAAAATAAAAACCAGAAGAAATAATAATTTATGACATTTTTCGAATAGTTTACTATACCAATGTGTTTAATGTGAAAATGCTCATTTATACAGTGAAATAGTAAATACCAAAATTTCTCAAACCAAATCAGCATTCATGATTATGAACTTATTTTTACTAGAGTAATCAACATTTATACATAGAAGTCTCCTTCCCGAAAGAAGGTAAAACTCGCTATTTCGCAACATAGTTCAAGTAGTTGCGTAAGTTGCGCAAAAAAAAACAAAGTTTTGAAAGAGAAAAAAAAAATGTGGTTTTATGTCTCATATTTTCTAACTTTCAGAAGAAACATTTAAAAAATTTATTAAAATAAATTATTCATACCAAAACAATAGTTCAGAGTAAAATATTTTACCACCTATACGAACTTAATATCCATTTGTATTTTATGTGTATCTAAAAAATTAGATAACTGTTTCAAAATATAAAAAAGATGCCAGAGCGGAATAAGAAGTTGTTAGCCAAGTTTTCCGTTCAGTGTAAGCAGATAAAATTAAAAAAAACTAGTGCAACTTAATTTTACATTTTCATAGGGTAATCATTTAATGCTGAACCAAACAAATTTGAAAAATACGAAATAACTTATCAAATAAATCAAGGTGAATTGTATTTTTTAAGTGAATAACTCAATTTAATCAAATTATCCCAAATATACGTTTTTATGCTTGAAAAATATGTAAGGTTAAATATATAAAAACAAATTTCTGAATGTTTTCACTTTTTGATGGTACATAATTTGCTGAATAAATATTTAAAATTATATATTACGGCATTCTTATAAAATTAATTCTTACTATTTCTATTATTTTTTCTTAAAATTATTAAAAGATTACCATTTTTTAACAAATTTTGAAAGCAAATAATTTTTATTTCCAAAAAATACAACAACAAATAGTATGAAATTGGGTTCTTTTTCGTAGTGTGGTGTAATAAAAAATATGTAATTTTATGACTTAAAAAAATCACATCATCAAATATTATATATTTGTAAGAAGCTGATAGAAATTCACAAAAACTTTATTCGGCATTATATGTTTATTTTAATGTGCTTTAAGTGAAAAATTCACCGAAGTAACTACATATATTTAAAAAAATGTAACAATTTTAAAAATAATTTATATTACATCTGAACTGCTACTTTTACGATTATCTCAAAATAAAGAGAAAGTATTATGTAATTTGTTTAATTTAACTAAATCAAATAACAACTTTTATAATAATTCTGTTATTAATATTTTAATAGGCATTCATTGAATTTAATATAGTTATTTTGTTTATTTATTTTTTTGTTGCAAGGTTTCACTACAGAATGAAACTTCTTCTTTTATTGCTATAGATTATGGATCAATAAATTTTTTTCTGTTGTAATAATTAAAAAAAAAATAATTTGAAAGTATTAGTATAAATATTAAGTACATAAGCAGAGTAACAAATGAAAAACGTTTGTTCTTTTTCAAAAGTATAGCATGAACATTTTTCTGGCAGTTGTTCCATTTATGATAGCTTAGATTTTAGAAATTTTCAATATTGGAAAAGAAACTCCGTAAATGAATTTAACATTTCAACGGCCCAGTCTTTCCAGAATAATATTTTGCAGAAAATCGAATTTTCGTTTAAAATTGCTTAGAATGGTTTCCACAAAAAAATTAAATTAATTTTCCGCTTCAAAAATTTGAGGAAAAAAGTTTTTGTCTTAAGTCTTTTGTTTTTTGTGTCCGATTATAAAACACAACCCATTCTTTTTTCTTATGTTAAATCTTACTATTTTATAAACTGACATACACAGAATAGAAACAGTACACTTAAACGTATCTTTAACCAAGCATTTCTTATAGAAATATAATTCCTACTTAGTTTTTTTTAGCTGTTTTACAAATAATTTGAAATTATTTTGATACATACATTTACATTTACGGTCGTTTGAATTTCAAGTTCAATTGTGTAATAGTAAGTTTTTTTTTTATCAGTCAGATTATTGATTAAACAATTTATTGAAACTTGAAAACATTACGTAATAATAAGAAAAAGCCAACTTTCTTTTAAGAATAACT
This sequence comes from Hybos culiciformis, assembly GCA_964007475.1. Lineage (NCBI taxonomy): Eukaryota > Metazoa > Arthropoda > Insecta > Diptera > Hybotidae > Hybos > Hybos culiciformis. The sequence continues at coordinate 106,031,725 of OZ023274.1, forward strand.
TAAAATAAAAGTAAGAAGTTAATAGCACATTTCTTCATTAAAAGAAAAAAAAACACGGAGAAATTATTTCAAACATTTTTTTTTGAAAGTACGTTTTTAAAAAGTTTTTTCGCTTATAAGATACATATATGGATAATGTTTACTTTTGAAACATTTTCGTTCAACAAAATATATATAACAATTTTTAGATTTATTTAGATTTAGCTTTATTTAGATTTATTATTTTTGAAAATAATAGCATTCAGTCACATTTGAACTAGTTTTCATTACCTATAATAAAATGAAAACAAAAATATGAAACAAAATATGAAAACAAAATGACATTTATAGTTTTACATAATAAACTACATCATTATTTATGTTACCACAATACTGAAAACGAAAAACTGTCGAAAGTTATAAACATTTTTTATACTAAATAAATATTATCAAAAAACTTGTAATGGGTCATTTTTAACGAATTGTATATTCGAAGAGGTACATTGTTTAAATTAATTCCTAAATTATAAAAGATCAATAAAATAGAAACTCTCTAGTCGTTTCATTTCTGGAAAAAGATAGAGAAAATAAGGGAAATTCATAAATTATAAATTTTAAAACTGACATTTAATATTTTTCATACTTTCAAAACAAAAGATTAAAAAGCAATATTTATGAAATCTACGTAACCTACAATATTAATATAATTTTGTTTTAATATGTTTCATATGTAATAAAAGTTAAAATTGTAAATATAACTTGTTTTCTCACTTTCATTTATTTAATTTACATCCATGCTTTCAGTTTTTGTTATGTAAGATTACTTTCAAGGACAAAGAAAAAATCTGGATCATTTTTTGCTTATTTAAGTTAACAAAAAAAATAAGAATTAGAGACAGATGGTTTGCCCTAACTTTATCTTCAAAAATTTTTTCAATCTTTATGTGATGTAAAATACTAAAATATTTATTGCAAGTTTCTTAACGATCTGAAAGAAAAATTCAAAAATGTTCGACATAAGTACAGAATACGTAGGAAAAATTAAGAAGTTACATTGAATGCCGTTAATGTAACCTAGAAAATTTGATTTTTCTCGTTCTTTCTCATATGTACTTAACTAAGTACTCAAAATTGTTCACAATTTTTATATATTATAGTAACTAGTGTTTTCAAATACCCGGAAATAAAAGTACCCGGGTACTCGAGTTGTAATATTTCAAAGTTTTCGGGTAACCCGGGCTACCCGGGTATTAAGAAATATTACAAAAAAAGCTGGAAAGAAAAAAACACGTTAATTATTAAATTTTTTGTTTATTAAGAAAATAATATTTTATAAAAATTAAAGCATTTAATGTATCTGGGCTCATTCTATTTCTTGATTTACTACAAAATATTCCAGCAATGGAAAGAACACGCTACGAGTGATTCAGTTGATGTTAATTTCTCAAAGTAACTCCAGACTCGAGACATTTTACAAGCTGCAAGAACAAAAAATTCAATCGAGCGCATAACATCAATTTGCATAATTTTTCTTCACTTACGATTTTCTAATTTCACTTCCTCAGCTCAGCAGTATTTTGATTAATCAAAAGCACAAAGAATATTTTTTTCAGAAAAACACATTTCTATTTTTTTTTTTTCTATGTTTTTGAAATAGAAATAATTCAATTAAGCATTAATTTATTACGGCCTACTTATAAAACATGTAACATGTAAGTCAATATTTCAAATTTTCGAATGCAAAATTATTTTTAAAGCTCGCCTATAACTGTGCAATTTGGTTTTTTAAATTTGCTTTTTGAATTTCAAAACTTTAATACCCGGATACTCGATGTTACTACCCAGGTTTTAAAATACCCGAAATAATGGTCAAATTTACGGGTACCCGACACCCGGGTACCCGGGTTGAAAACACTAATAGTAACAGAACAATTAACCAATTATTTATTATTTTCTTTCAATATCGCATATGGATAAATTTGATCATATTTTATATTGATTGCCACATTTATATTTTGTGAAATTATGGTAATTTTATTATATACCATATAATACATAGATATCTGTACATTCAATTTGTAAAATAAAAAAAGGAAAATAATTAAAATTGTTAAACCAAAAAATAAGAGTATTTGAGTGCATTGTTCTACTTAACTTGCTTAAGACGATCGGCGGCGCATTGAAAACTTAAAAATATAAATATTTATACAATATACACACACTTATTATTGCTTCCACAGAGATGCTGTAATAATTCCATCACTTCATATTAAATTTCATATAAAAACAATAAAAAAAAATTGGAAATTCGCTAATTTATGTACAGCGGCAATAATTTCAATTCAATTCATATCAGATTCCATTTTAATGGTAGAACTAACCTCACGTTCATATGAATATATGCTGAAAATATATATGATTGATATTTATATTTAAAAGAAAAAATACCATTATGTAATATCATGTTTTATTAAATGTATATTATTAAGGGCAAACAAATTTTGATTGATTTTAATACTACAAGGGAAGAAATAACTAAAAATTTTAATACTTATAGGACTTTTAGACATACAAATTTTGTAATGAGAAGTTTATCAAAACAAAAAATAGAAGAAAAGTTGCAGTAATTATATGACTTTATTATAAATAATGTAAATTCATAAATTCATCACTGGGAGTTAAAAATTCCTTGAAGCTTCTTCCACAGCAGTAATACACTAAAACCGAGATTTCTGATCATAAAGCGTTGCAACTATTAAATATTTAATTTCTATTATAATATTAATATTTATTTTTTATTATAATTATACATACATTTCTAACATGAACTTTTAAATAACAAATGTTTTTAGATATGTTTGTAAGGAGATCGGCCTACAATATTATTAAAATTTATGAGGGGTAACTACAGCTTAATTTTTAATATTAAAACTGCAATTTTCTTGCTAAGCGAATTTGTTTTTATTCACGTTTCGACAATTACTAACAAGTTATTTAAGTTTCAAACTCTATTTATATTTTAACCTTATTCTTGTTTTAATTTAAATGTATAACATTATTATAATAAAAGCTTCCCAGCAACAACATAATTATTATGAAAAGAGTTATCGAGTCGAGAACAAAATTTTTTTTGCTGTTTATTTTCTAAAATTTAATTTAATTATTTTAATTTAATTTAATTTAAAATATTTTAAACAAAACGTTAATTGTTTTTTTTTCTATTTTTTTTTTGTCGCAATATTCCTACACCTAATCAAGATTTATTTTATTAAGTTGATCACGATTCAAAAAATGTATACGTTCAAAATTAAGACATGGGTGTTCCTTGAATTGATTTTTCCCATAATTATAACTTATTTCCATATAGCATTTATACGTAATAAGTTTTTAAAAACCTAAAGTTTGAATTATGTATAAAATATATGTACATGAGTAAGTTTTTTCATTAGTAAAATACAATTGGTTTGAAATTATTCAATTCATTAATTTTTTTTTCCTATAATTCATTTTTCAACCAAACACGATAGAACATTAAGGTCATGTCATTCCATTTATATTTCATTTTTTTATTTCAATATAATTTGATAAAAAACTCAAATAAATTCCTAGTACTTTTATATATAAATACAAAATACAAAATATTTAAAGTACAAATCATAAAAATATTCAAAACAATATTAAATCTTTGAGAAAAAAATATATGTATGTATATATAAATGTATATATGTATATAACCTACGTTTACATTGTGTATTATTATTGTACATACAACGTATGGTAATTATTTCTTGAAGTAAGGAAACAAAGTTTCAATAAGGTCAATTTACTGGTTCAAAATTTCGAAATTTCGTAGCAAAAGTTTACATTTATTTTGATACCGGTTTTGCGGATGTTATGCTAGTTTATTATAAAAATTTTACTTAAGTAAGTTCAAAATAGAGAATCAAAGATCAAGAATTTTTTATACTACATTAATATACCTATTAGTATTAGTATTTATTTCAAATAGAGCATTTCAGATTTTTGTGTCAATGAAATTATTGATGAAGAAAACATAAAATATTAACAACCAAAGAATGAAGTGTACAAAAGTAATTAAAAAATTCAAATACTACTATTTAATATTTTTAAATTACTTAATTTTATTTATCCACATATTATTAATTTTAAAGCGTATCAATACCTTAATGAAAATTTTAAATTATTTCAATATTTATGAAAAATATTTCGTAAATATGTACATAACTTTCAATTAATAAATTAAAAATGCTGTTACAATAACTAATAATTATAAAAGATAGTTCAAAACGAAAGTTTGTTTATTCGCACATCTGTACAAACATAATCTTAGGCTCTACTAAAGATAAAGACTAAACTACGAGGATTATTATTTATGTACATATAAATTGTAAGTTGTAATCATAACGCTAGTTGCAGATGAAAACAAAAGATTGAGAAGACATAAAATTTTAAAAACTTTTTTAACAAGTATGTTAGATTGTTGTTACATATTGATCGAGACTTCATTATTACTCGTACCTGAAATTCGAGTTAATATACTTTTTATCTGTAGAGACACAAACAAATGTAACGTACGAAAATTATGTTGAATTTTGATATCTAAATAGATCTCTAAATTCGGAAAGGGCTCATGTTGGGTTTTTCGTTCTTGACGTACAGACGCGAGAGGCTGATATCTGTTTTACAAAATGGAACAAAACATATCATTCTGGAATGTATGGCACAATATAAAGACAGCAAAACGAAAAACTACTTTGTATCTTTTTAAATAAGTATAGATACTCACTTCACAAATATGGTCGGAATGCCTTATTTAGTTAATTTAATTAAGAAGATCGAATGCTCTACTCAAGTAAGTGTAAATAACGTCCAGAAGACCACCTGATTTTAAGGTGAATCTAGTTCTTCTAAATTATTAATATCTTTGAAATAGTGGTAATTGTTGACATTTTTTTAGGCTGTTTTTTGAACCGCTCGAATGCTGCTTTTTTTTATAATAAATAAATTTTTATAATAAATAACTGTTTGAAAATAATAAAATAAAAAATAAATAAAAAGTTCCTTCCACTTGTTAGGTAAATAATATTTAAAAGGAGTTGATAAAAAATCATGGAAAATGGCCAATACCTATTTTATTAAGTTATTCTAATTAAATAATTTGACGAAAAAACCTTTTGTATGTTGATTCTGGTTGTAATACCTATAGATAGCATACATAAAAGTATCCTTAATTTTCGCAAACTGCTGTTGAAGTTCAGAAACACAAATAATAATTTGTTACTCAATAAAATGCCATGTATACAAATACATACATACATTTTTACAAAAATGCATTTTGATGTCAATCAATCGTTCTTCGTAAGAATTTATGCAATATGTATGAAGCCTGCCACTGCTTTTTGAAATAAAAACAAATTCTAGTATTGTTGCATAGAACAAGGCGTACAAAAATAAAGTCAATGTAAAAGTAAAAATTGTCAGGGTAATCAGCGCAGCGCAGCGATTGAACTCAACGTTGCCAACATACTACTTAATTTTTATGACATTCTTGCAACACAATTTATTTTTTAAAGATTTTCTTAATAGTTCTTTCTTTGTTAGAACACTTACAATTTGAAAAAAAAATAGGCTAAAGTGCCGTTTCCTTGAAATTGTCAGAATGGCCTGAAACTTGGAGGGGGGGTAGAGGCGGTGCCCAAACTTCCAAAACTGAAATCAGTTTTTGGGGCTCGGGCCCCGTTTCGCAGATAGAGCCCCCCAAAGTTTTCATACATTTTGTATGGGCAATTTTTTTTTTTTGCTCGATTTGCCCCATTTTTTTTGTAGAGAGTGTAGGGGTACCCCAAAACAAGAAGGGGGGGTGGGGGGCGGCGGGCGGGCGGTCTGGTGGTTGGTCAGTGGGATTTGCGGCGCCAGCCGCAAATCCCACTGACCAACCACCAGACCGCCCGCCCGCCGCCCCCCACCCCCCCTTCTTGTTTTGGGGCACCCCCTTTACCCTTTTCCCAAAAATAGGGCCAATCGGCCAAAAAAAAAAATTTCCCATACAAAAATGTATGAAAACTTCGGGGGGCTCTATCTCCGAAACGGGGCCCGAGCCCCAAAAACTGATTTCAGTTTTGGAAGTTTGGGCACCGCCTCTACCCCCCCTCCAAGTTTCAGGCCATTCTGACAATTTCAAGGAAACGGCAATTACACCAAAAAATATTCATTATACTTCTTTCAAGGGTATTAGCTCAGTGTTGTATTATTTATTTAGTGTTTTACCAATTTTGACCAATAAAATTCCACCCAGCCAACAAAAATTAATATTTTTATTAACTTTTCTCTTTTATTATGATCTGGCAACATTTTCTACTAATCATTGTTTTTTGTTTTGTCATTTTCATTATTACTACCGCCGCAAAGGATAAAAATTGTGTTTTTTCAATTTCATTTCAATTTATTCAACAAAATAAATAGGAATAATATAATTTGAAATCTCAAACATTATTAAAATTAAATTATTCCAAAATTCAAAAACAGAATTAAGAAGAAAATTGTTCAATAAAGAAAATTATAATTTTTTTAAGTTCATTATTCCATATTTTTTAAGGTTAATCATAAATCCTGAAACAAACTAATTTTTTTTTGTTAAATCATTATTTAATTTAAATTTTTTTTTTTAATTTTAGATGTTCTTAACTCGCTCGGAATACGATCGTGGTGTGAATACATTCTCGCCAGAAGGACGACTTTTTCAAGTTGAATATGCAATTGAGGCAATTAAATTGGGTTCAACTGCCATTGGAATTTGCACAAAAGAAGGTAAAAAATTAAAATATAGGTAGGTAGGTGTGTTACGATTGAGTGTTGGAAAAAGAACTAAAATATTACACTTACAGAACTTTCAACATAACCCCAGCCCCCTCTAGTCGAAAACATACCTACTTAGTTTGTAATTGTAATATGATTGACAAATAATCGTTCGCACGGGCCGAAAATGTTTACCAAACTTACTGTTAATACATTCTTACTTTAAACTTTATTAGTTTTCTCTTAAAACAAATTAAAAACTATCTCACACAATGATTATGGTTTTAGGTGTTGTTCTTGCAGTTGAGAAACGTATAACATCAACTCTGATGGAGCCGTCGGCAGTAGAGAAAATAGTGGAAGTTGATTATCATATAGGATGTGCAACTTCAGGTTTAATGGCTGACGCTAGGACTTTAATTGATCGAGCACGTGTAGAATGTCAAAATCATTGGTTTGTTTTCAACGAACGTATGTCAATTGAGTCATGCGCCCAAGCAGTATCAAGATTAGCTATTCAATTTGGTGACAGTTCGTTTAGCGGAGCTATGTCACGTCCTTTTGGTGTTGCAATTTTATTTGCTGGAATTGAAAATGGAGAGCCTCAATTATGGCACATGGATCCATCTGGCACTTATATCCAGTACGGAGCTAAGGCAATCGGCTCTGGAGCTGAAGGTGCCCAACAAAATCTTCAGGATAACTTTACAGCAGAAATGTCATTAGATGATGCTGTTAAATTGTCATTAAATACATTAAAACAAGTTATGGAAGAAAAATTGAATTCAACAAATGTTGAAGTTATGTTAATGACATCAGATAAACTATTTAGAATGAATACTAAAGTTGAAGTTGAAGATATTATCTCTAAATTGGATTAAAGTTTATTAAAATAATTACATTTGTCTTGATAATAAGATTTTTTTTTTTTTGCTTAAAAATATTTCTCGGAAGTTTGTATTTTTTACCAGAAAAATAAATAAAAACGTTCTTTAAGAAAAAAAATTTTCATAATCTGGATTTAATTGAAATTAAACGGTGACTTTCTTGTCTTGACTTGACCATGTCACAAATTCTAAAAAAATATTAGCACTTTATTAATAAAGGTATAAGCTGCAATCTTTATTCCTATTCTAAGTAAAAATCATTTGTTATTAAATGTTTCAAATTATTTTATGGTTGGTTGGTTGGTGGAAATGACTAAAAATACAATTATTTCTAACGAATCAGGTACATAAGTTTTGTAAGAATGATATTTTACGAATACATAAATTACAAATACAAGTTTGCAACTAATTCTTGATAGTCACTGAAGTATTTTTTCCAGCAAATAACAAGTAGCATTACTTCGCAATGAAATAGGAATACGCTTATTGAGTTTGTATAACCTTTAATCAAAAATGAATAGCTAACATTTATTTGCGCAAATTATCAAAATTATTACTGAAGCACTTGTTTTTTTAATTTGTTTGGGAGCTACATCATGTGCTCCCATGTAGTTATTTTCCATATTTCTAACAGTGTTTTTTTTATTAAAATAAGCAAGTTTGAAATTATATTTTTGAAAAATATACCTAAATTTCATATACTAAAAATATTAAATTTATATGTAATAAAACTATCATTTTAAAGATTCGTAAATTTTTGAAGCAAGACAAACTAATAAAGGGTCCAAAAACAATTTATTTCTTCAAAACTAAAGCTGAAGTTTTATTTCAAATATGAAATAAAGAATAGTAACAATTAAAATAGTTACGTTAATATAAAATAAGACAATTTATTAAAATTAACAATTTTTATCAAGTTTTATTACGATTACCCATGGGTTGATTTATTATAATTATGTGACGCCGACCCTATAACTCCTTTATTTGCACAGATATATACAGCGGTAAAATTAATTTCTTACATTGAAATTTTTTACAATAACGTACATAATGGACCCTCAATTTTTAATGTTATCACTTTTAATTCTAATACAATCGTAGAGACATTGAATTTACGGTATGTATCTAAATTACCTACTCCAGCTCATTTTTTTTGTTCTAACGTAGCTCTTTTTATATAAAGATGTACATATGTATGTAAGTATATCTTAATGTGAACAAAAATATTGAATTATACAAATATGTAGTAGATACGAATATCTGTATAAGAATACTATACATAGTGTACAGTCCTCATAGTACATTGTATATAATATAAAATTATCGATCTTTTATTTTGATGGGATTACGTCAAAAAGTCAAAATCTCAATTTTTTTAACTCGATATATTTATTTTTTAGAGCGATTAAAAATAATTCTCTTTATTTTAACATGAATATGAGTTGTTTTCCAATTTATGAGATGAGTTTAATAATGTTTCAAACAATATAATATTCATTATGTACAATAATACAATAATAGTGAGAATATTTTTTTCTTTTTTTTTAACATTTAGATTAGAGACATCGTATTATATTAATTATATTTAAATTTCAGTTCACTACTTTCTTTCGGACTATTCGGATGTTTTTGAAAATTTCGCTTCAGTAAATCTATAAAACTTAAACTTGATAGAGACAAATTTAATAATAATAAACAAAAAAATGTCTAAAACGCAGAAAAAAACAGCAACACCTGTGCCTAACGCACGTCCGTCATCTCCGTTGAGTCCAACAAGACATTCCAGATTGGTAGAAAAAACTGAATTACAAGGATTAAATGATCGTTTGGCCGTCTATATAGATCGTGTACGAAACCTTGAACAAGAAAACTCTCGATTGTTTCTGGAAATTAAAACAACCAGAGAAAATATTACTCGAGAAACATCATCTCTTAAGGGCATGTACGAAAAAGAACTCTCTGATGCTCGAAAACTATTAGACGAAACTGCTAAGGAGAAGGCCAAATTAGAAATAGATACGAAACGTTTGTGGGAAGAAAATGAAGAATTACAAACAAGGTTAGTAATTAAATTGACATTTAATATAATAAAATTTGTATTTTAGAAGCGAAATATAGAGTTCGGACATAGTTTGACTGATTTAAATTAATTTATTTATTAATTAAAATAATCAATGGTGTCTTTTGACGTAATCCTAAATCGATAATGATTATTCATTGGAAGTTTTTTTTTACTAATTTATTTCATATTTTTTGGAAGAAAATATATAACAACCTTGGTTACGTGGAGTAAAATTTGTTTTTTATGTGTTGCAAAAAACTATTTGTTATGGTTCACGTTCACATGATCTTAATAAGCAAATCTGTACAATTGCCTAAATAATATTAATTATAACTTTTTCATTATTACTGAAGATATCCAAAATAATTATGTTTTAATTAAATTGTTTGTCAGTATTGATTGAATTCACTTCGATACGTATTAAATTTGTTTTAATACATCAAAACTTTCTAATAACATCTGTTAGACGAAGTCCTTAAAAGATCTTCTTCCATTATTAATATGAAGGGTCTCTGTTCAATTCTCATCGGATTCAAAACAGGCGGCATATATGTACTTATATTTCATATCTATACGACTTTGATTTCGAAAAATAATATCTATGGTTGAAACAAGCTAACTTTGTAGTCATCGTAGTTTATTCTCTAGTCTAGTGTTTGTATCTCGCAGTCCGAATTGTGTTTATAGCATTATAAGTAGGTATAAAGATTCTTAGCCAACATTTTATCAATTTTTAATTTTTTATTTTTAAAACAAACATAAAATAGAAAATATCAACTTTTGATGCGATATCATATTTTTACCAAATATTCAAAAATGTGAAAATTTTAAATGTTTTTATTTGAAGTTTTTGTACGAATCTGTTCTTCAACTATGTACTCTACAACTAGATAAACCAGACAACAGTAGTATAATTTAGAAATAAATATATCTATGCCAATATATCTGTTACTAAAAATATGTTTTAACAAACTATTGTCCAAATGTTCTTAAAAAATCAAAATTTATAAATTTTTCGTACAAATATAATAACTACAGAGTTTTATTTAGAATATGAAATCATTTTTGAATTATAAAAATTTTTGAGTAGTTCTCTTTTTTTTATAATGTAGGTATAAAATATAAATTATATCATATAGAAATTAAAATATCACTCACGCTAATTATTCCACTGAAAAAATTTGTGAAAAGAAAAGGCTGTGTTAAAATTAACAGCCGGTTTTTTTTTACATTATTTTATTTTTATTTATTAATTATTTTAGTAATTTTATTTATTAGCTAAATTTGAGAGAAAATTTCGTATCAATCAAAAGTAAAACGTTAAAAGTTTTGTCATAAGCTTCAACTCATGGTATAAAAAATTTTACCGGTAATAAAAATGACATCATTCGTTTTGTCTCAAAATAAATTGAGAATAATGTTGTTTGTTTTTAACCCTGAAAAAATAAAAAATGTTACTTATATTTAGGACACCTACCTGTACACATTTTTCTGCTACTGACGAGCCACGATGATGACGACAACTGAGTACGCGCATTTTAATAATTTTTCTGTTATGTTTATGAATGAATGTTATGTTGCCTAGCAAAAAATAATAAAAAAAATTTAGTGTAAAAATTAATATTTTTATCTGATTACGAAATGTTAAGTGGGATGGTGGAACTTCACGTTATCTGTTAAAAATGCCTTTCTAATTAGTGATAAAAAACAAATCGTTTAGTTTTTTTTTTAAATCCTAGACCAAGAATGATCAATTTAAAAGTTAGCGCTCAAGCTCCGTTATGCACAAAAACTTTATTTTGAAATCTTATTAATATAATATTTATGACTTTACTTATAATACGATTCACATGTAATGGACGGGCCTGCTCTGAAACATAAATAAAGCAATATTTATTTTTATGATGGCACTAAAAAGAAATTTTTAAACTTCAAATAAAATGAAAACAAATAATGTATTTTTTTTAATAATTAAAACATATAAAAATTCATATTATGCATATAATAATTTTGGAATGTTTTTTGTTACTAATGAATTCAAAATAATTGCGCGTTATATGTATTGCAAACGTTATGTATTTTGGACAGTTTGTTGACATCAAAAGAGATAATCAAATAGTTTAGGCCAACATAATTTTGTTTTTTTATATAAAATTACTTAACCGGAACAACTTTAACTTCTTTATTGGAATTTTTGTTCAAAGTTCTGGAAAAGTTTTCATCAAGTACTTTACTTAATTCTACTTTTTTTAATAAAAAATAAATAAAATATAGATGCCTAGCTAATAGTATTGTACAATAATGTTAATGAGAATTATTTCCTTATATATTTATGCTAATAAATATTTATAAAAACTCACATTTTTATTTTTATTTGAATTTACGATTCATTTCATACATAATATAATATGAAGGTACACACACTTAAAACATGTTTAAAATATACATATTTTATTATGTTTTCTATATATATACTATATATATACTATATATATACTGTACTATACTATGTACATATATATATATGCATGTATCTACGCAATAGTGTTTAATGTTAACATTTTTTTAAATAGGTATGATGTCATTTTCTCAATCTCTAAATCTAAAAAGAAACACAATTCTTGAATCAAGTTATCTAATTTAAGAAATCCATGGAATAGTTTTTTTTAATTTTTTCGTTGCTTGAAGATTAAATTTAATTTATTATGACATTAGTAGATAACATATTACAAGAAGTTACTCAAATAGATGTAGTGAAATTTTAAGTTGAAGTGCAGAAAGCCAAAATAATCATTTGATTGAAATGACCAGTTTTAAAATATAAACGACCATATATATATCTACTGCACGTGCATTAGACAACGAGTACAAGTTTTAAAGTAAAAATGGGTTAAAAACTGAACTACAATTTCTGATTTTATTATTTTTCATTCAAGTTTGAACTTACAAAATCATACAAAATATCTCAGTAATAATATATTGAACAAACAGTTCAATTGCATCATATTTTAATTTTTGACTTCAATTTGTTATTTAAAATTGGGATATTTGCTTTAATATTTTTAAACATAAGATATTTACTATCTTCATTCGATGGAAATATATGTAAAAATATAAGATAGTGTTTCAAATCTGGTGATGTCATTGATGTCGTTATTTATTGGTTAGGTAAAGGTTACTTCGTGCAAAATACAAAACTGTCTGTGACAAATAATTGAAAAATTTACACTGAAAGACTGATAAGATAAGTTAATTTTGACTTATCATTAATTAACTTAAAGTTTGTGACGTGTTGGATAGAATCTCAAATAAAATAGTATTCATTATTCATTATTTTTAATTACTAATATTAACTATTGATAATTTACTAAATAATTAATTTATTATGCATTAAAATAAGAAGGTAACCTGGAAAATGTTTAATTATGAAAAGGTTCACATATTTTAAATTATGTTTTATTAAAATGATCTCATTTTTCTACCTTCAAAATTTTTTTGATTTTAATAATAAAGTATTAGGTATGTAGAGTAGATACTTTAAAATTATTTCGTAAGCTTACTCGATGACATCATAATCAAATATTAAAAGAAAAAACAAATTTCAATAAGTTTTTCATAAACTTTAATGAAAGTCAAATTATAAAGTTATTATAAGGAACTTGAAATTTTAGATAATTAGATTTTGGATAATTAAGAGCAAACATTTGTAATTTTTAATTAAGATAAAGAACTTAATATAAATACTAAAAGTAGTATTGGCACAATTTATATAAATTTAAATATAATATAGTTGTCTGCATAGTATTATGAATAAAAAACTTAATAGATTTTACGGTGTACCTACTCTTTTAGTAAACTTGCGGAAAAAAGAGACCTTTTTACTTTATTATATAATATTTTTTTATATTTTGTATTGTACCCAATAATATATTAGTTATTTTCATTATCTTAATGTCGCACGCAATCTCTAAAAATAATATTTTTTTATAACATAATTTCTAAATTCTTAAAAAAAAATTAGATCAAGGACAAATTTTTTTACCAAAAAAAATAATTTTGACAATAGATTCTTGTATGTTCAAACTCGTGCTCAAGGCATATCAACATAATAATAATTACAGTAGGTACAAGAAAATGATATTCCTATATCCGAGTTTAGTGTCGAAATGAATTTGAAGATTTGAGAAAAAGGTTTATGCAAAGTTTTAAATCCGATATTTAAATTTTAAAATCTACAAAAATTAATGACGCTATTCATAAAATTGGTGGCATATTATTTTTTTTGGAATATAACAATAAACCTATTTTAGAGTTAAATTTACATAAAAATTAATTTAAAAACCGGAATTTTTTACCAAATAAAATGAATATTTTTTTTTTTTGAATAAACAGGGAAAAAATAAGTTTTTCATTTATAATATTTAATATTTTCAACATCACAGTATATTATGCTTATTAAAATGTTGTTGGCCTTTATTTCAGAATAACTTTAATTTAAAATTCAACCAACATTAAATAATCATTTTATTTATCTACTTGAAATTTTTTAATTTTTCACATACTAGTGTTGCCTGTAAAATTTTAGTAAGAATCATTCCGTCAGTTTAATGCGAGGGGTCAACCACCAAGGGAATACTTGTATTTTGCTTCGGCAATAACGGCAATAAGTTGGCAATACAGGGAATAATTCAATTAATTGCGGCAATAAAGCAATACAGGGGAATTTTTGGCAATACAGGGAATTTTAGGCAATAAATTGGCAATAAGAGCAATAAATTGGGAATACGAGTAATAGTTTGGCAATATTTCATCTATAATGTCATAATTATACACAATACATTAACATTTTCTAATAAAAAAATTAACAGTGCGTTCCGAAACTGAGAATATTTTAGAAACTGAAAAATTATTTTAATTTCTAGGATTTCTAGTGTTGGAACGACACGATTTCACAGCTGTTATTTTACATGTTTTCAAATAATTTCAGTTTGGGAACGCATTCTTTAAGTATTGCTTTTTATGTAAATATTGCAAATGTATACTTTTTACAGAAAATATTCTACATACTACAAACAAATAGAAAAGAAACTACCGTTACTGCCACAACGCTCCTCCTAATCAAAGATAACTAAGTAGCTTTTGTTCTAATCAAGGAATAAATCACTCTGATATTTGTGGAACAAAAGTTGATATTGCAATATATTTCCATACAAATTTCTACCTAAAATATATTTCCAAACAAAACACTGAAAAAAAATTTTTTTTTTTCAAATAATTTCTATGAAAAGGTATATTTCTTATCTAACTTATATATTTTTTATGAAGAAATATATTTCTTATCGAAAAATCAATAACTACCAAAAATATATTTTTCAAATAATTTGCATTGAAGAAATATATTTTGTTCACAAATAACTATGAAGAAATATATTTCTACACAAATAACTATGAAGAAATATATTTCTACACAAATAACTAAAGAAATATATTTTCTACACAAATAACTAGGAAGAAATATATTTTCTACACAAATAAAGAAATATATTTTCTACACAAATAAAGAAATATATTTTCTACACAAAATAACCAATTTGTGAAAGCGAAAGGAGACAAAGAATATTTTTTTTTCATTCAATCAGCCCAAAAAAAAAAATAATAATAATTATAATAAGTATTAATCATAATATTAAAAAAAGTTATTGTAAAGTCTTTAAATATTAAGTAACTAAGTCTATAAATATTAAGTAAGTTTTTTTTTATAGGTAGCATTTTTTCTTTTTCTTATGCCGTCAAAGTATTATAATTTACTACCCAACATGTATAACAATTTTTTCTGGCAAAAATTATTTTTCGAAAAAATTAATTGAAAATTATTTTTATAAAAGTTCAATAATACTGCAGAACAAATTTCTTCTTCATGGATGCTCCAGAGACCTCACTATAATTTTTGAATCCTCACCCAAAAGTAAGTTAAAAACGATACTTGGTTCGTTTGCATCAGCTCGAATTTTTTATATGGACCAATTACAATTTTTCATGCTTTCTGATGTATATATTTGTACATTTGTACTCATAAGTCGGTAACAAGTCATCGAAACACTCGGAAACACCATTTACTTTATACCAATGGAAAGCTGTTCTAATTACCTCTCCAACGCCATCATTGAAACCGCCCAAGCATTTCGAATTTAATGCTCAAATAATGAAAAAAACGCAGTCCGGTCACTTTTTCAAGCATTAAAGGCATTGTAACTAATATTATAAATTTTTGTTTTACTTCGTTAAATTATAGAAGACAATCTCACTTTCATTTTGACACCTAAACATTGATGATCGGTTGAAAATTACGAAAGCTGTAGAGCAGCGAAGCCCAAATTAGAACTAATTTAGAGCATATAGAAAATACTAAGGTTTTTTTCATATCACACCAACCCAATTTTTATTTAAAAAACATTCACTGTAAAAAAATTATTTCTAAAGACATAATTAAGAAAACTAAATTGTGTGTTGTATGTTTTTTGAATAAAATTACGTTTTATTTTTCAGTTTTAATTCAATTCTAAAAAATTTCAAAAATGCTTCTTAAGCTGATATATTACGATTCACATCAACTGACAAATTTTTTTTAAAAGCTTTCCTTTTCTATTTAAAACAAAAGATTTTTCTGTCAGATTTTTGTTTTACTTAATACAGAAATTTGTATGAGCCAGAAAGGGAAAGAGATATAAAATTAAGGAGAAATGATTGAAGAAAAAAGCTTGATTTAAAAATTTATTCAAATTTGACCCTTTCATAAAAACTCAACGGTCAATTGATTTAAATCGTACTCTAATAATATTTTATATAAAAAGTGATTCCTGCGGGATTTTAAAAAATTAAAATAAAATTGTATAAAAGACCTTCCAGTCTAAAAGAGTAAGAAATATAAATTTTCTATTTTTAACAGTGTATTTAAAAAGACTAGAAATAAAAAGGAAAAAAAAAATTTTTTTTTTTTTTTGTGAATCAAAGTGAGCATACGAAATAATGAAATGAGTATACGATTTTATATGCGAGTATACGATTTTTTTTTTTCATTGAAAATGATTACACATTTTTTTATTCCTATGCATTTGAGTATAAAAAAAAAAAATTTTGCTCGCGAGCATAGGCTTGGGCATCAGTGCTGTAGAGAGACATTTATCCAACATAGTCAATTTGAAATCGCAAGGAAAATTTATACTGAAAATCTGCTGAAATACTAAAATTAAGATTTCTCGGCTATTTATAAACCGATTTTCAAATTTTTTTATTGAAATGCATCTACTTGATGAGAGCATTCTAATTCTGTTGATAACGAGTTCAAAAATCATTCGTAGATGGGGCTACAAGTCACATATGACAATATTTGGGAATATTGGCAATATTTGGGAATATTGGCAATATTGGCAATATATTGGCAATATGGCAATAAATACAGTTTATTGCCGAAATTGGGAATACTTGCATTTTTATTTAAGATGTGGTTGACCCCTCGGTTTAATGAGAAAGTAATTAAATGTCTAACTAGGCATTAGATACAAGGAAATGATTTTAGTCACTTCTTGGTCAAAAATATAAATATACATTTGTTTTTTACATATTATGTAATACATGTATAAAATAGACAACGTTGTATATACAATGTGCATTATATTTTTTGTGTATTATGTTTGTTCATTCCCAATTATATGAAATATTTTAACATTTGAATATCATATTTAAGATTACAAACGCTTAATGTTATTCATTATTATTTTTTTATAAATATTATGAAGTTCCAATGAAATAGATATGTCAATGTGAACAAAAAATTCAGTTAAACATTATGTCTCTTCTTCTTCTGCTTGTATCATTAAAACTCTGAGTGAGTTTTAGCTTTTCATAATTCACAATTTGTTCCTTACATATTTTTCTTAATTATTCGGATATTACAATTAGACATTACTGCATTTCGAAGCAATTCTATTTTTACGAGATAAGACTGCCAGCATTACATCCAATCCCCATCATCTTTGGAGAGCCTTGATGATTGTTGGATTACTTATACCTAAAATGTTTTATTCTATGGTTAAACCGCCAATATTCAATGCCAGGTGGAATGCTCTAACACTTAACGACCCTTAAATTACCTTAAATAAAAAACTAAAATCGTTTCTTTTTTATCTTCATAAATCTATACCTCCTGCACTTTTGTTTTGTTCAACATTATTTCATTATAATAACAATAACCTACTTGCTTATAATAAATTTAGTATTTTAAATTTTTTTTGGAACTGTGCTTGAACTAAGAATAAGAACCTATTAATAAAATTATATGTTGTGAAAATTATAATTTTTCAAAAGATATTTCGCGAGATAAAAGAATCTGTTGATTTAATAAACTTTAATTTCAACGTTGAAAAATATTTTGGGCTATATGCAATTTTCAGAGATTAGCATCAAAATACATTAGATTTTCCAATATTTTTCCAGTATTACGAACATTACTTTGTACAAGGTATTATAAAAAAAAATATTTATTTTTATAGGGCGAAAAATAAAAAAAAAAATATATACATTTAGATTTTAATGGGTTTCATAAAAATCTATTTTTAATTAATGAAAAAGGAAATAACCAAGAACCGTAATATAATAAAAAACATAATTATATCATATGTATTTTGATTTATCTATGGAATAATTTTATTTTAGGAACTTTTATATTTCAACTTATTTATTTATAAACAAGATACGATAGAGTAAAATTATAAAAAATAGATTGATTTTTGTATCGTATTACAAGAATTGACAAAAGTAATAAGTACAAAGTTCTTCAAAGTAAAAAGGGAGTTAAGTACTCTTATCTTTTAGTATCGAATAGATAAAATTATTTATAATAATTAAATTGCAATAAATTTATAATAAGCCCCAAAACTATTTTCAGGCTCAAATTTATAAAAACCTTGCAGCTTTTGTTTTTAGCTACAAATTTTATCTTTTACGCTTTCAAATGTTCTACACATAAAAATATTTTGCGATACATACACTCAGATCAATGATATCCTCTTTCTCTTTAGCATCTTGTTTATTTTCCCCAATTAGTACGTTTTTTCCCCAAAAAAAAAATTAAAAACCTGATGTTTTTTACATTCTAAAATGCTTCACATAACTATTTATAAACTAATAGACCGATTTCAAAACGACTTAAATGAAATTAAAAATGGAACCTGATATAGTTTTTGTTCGAGTTTCATTTGACCTATAAGAAAAAAATATTTAAAGACCTCTCGGAGAATTTACTTAGATTTCATATGAAAATGATCTATATATTTTACTTTTTTAGATTAGAAAAACTTAAAAAGGAATTGACAGCTGCCGAAAACAGTCGCCGATTGGCTGAATCTAGATATAATGATTTAAATGGCAGATATAATCAAGCTTGCAGTGATCGGCAGAAAGCTCAAGCCGATGCTAAAGAACTAGAATCAGAAAATGATAGATTACGTAAGCAACTTGATGAATTACGTAAACACTTGGAAGCCGAAACATTAGCACGTGTAGATTTGGAAAATACCATTCAGAGTTTGCGAGAAGAATTATCATTTAAAGATAATATTCACGAACAAGAATTGTTGGAAGTTCGAACACGGAGACAAGTTGAAATTACAGAAATTGATGGACGTCTATCAGAACAATATGAAGCTAAATTACAGCAATCTTTACAAGAATTGCGTGAGCAATATGAGGATCAAATGCGGGCTAATCGGGATGAAATAAAAAAATTGTATGAAGACAAAATTCAAAATCTACAAAATGCATTAGATCGTAATGCTAATCAAGCATCGAATGCATTTGAAGAAATCCGCATATCACGCTCCAAGATTGATGGCCTCAATTCAAGAATTATTGAATTAGAATCAGCCAATGGTAATCTCAATGTAAGTAGAAAAAGATTTGTTAAAGATATTTCTTGATTTCGAAAGGAATTTAAACTAATTATAAAATTATTTTTTTAGGCACGAATTCGTATTCTGGAAAAACAATTGGACGATGAACGTCAGCGTCATAATGATGATGTAGCTGCTCTTGAAGCAGAATTGAATCGTTTACGCGAAGAAATGAATCAACAATTGAAAGAGTATCAAGATTTGATGGATATTAAAGTTTCATTGGATTTGGAAATCGCTGCTTATGATGCTTTACTAAAAGGCGAAGAACACCGTCTGAATATTAGTTCCAATTCTAGTATGAATAAATCTCATTTGAGTCAAACAAGTCGAACATCACGACTTACACCTGGGCGTCGTACTCCATCAAGACAAGCAGTTTCATCTTCGAGTGCTTTAGGAGGTGCGTTAAAACGAAAACGTACATTATTAGAAGAATCTGAAGACAGATCTGCTTCAGACCATTATATTACTGCCTCAGCTAAAGGTGACATAGAAATTATTGACGCAGACCCAGAAGGCAAATATGTTAAAGTGCATAATAAATCAAACAAAGAACTTCATCTTGGTGGTTGGCAATTAACACGAATTGTCGGTACAGATGAAGTAAATTTTAAATTTCACCGATCTGTTAAAGTTGATGGTAATGGTATTATTACTGTGTGGTCTGGTGACAGTGGTACGCAACATGAACCTCCTACAAACATAGTAATGAAACAGAAATGGTTTGTTGGTGACAACATGAAGACAACTTTACAAAATTCTGACGGCGAGGTAAAAAAAACATTATTACGAGATCCTTTTTATTTTTTTTTAAACAAACAAACTTATGTATTTAAATAACTTTACCTAAATTCACGTAGATGATTTAATAAATAAAATTTAAAGAATTTCAATAAATTAAACATCATTAAACCTACATATGTTTGCAGGAAGTTGCTGCTTCAGAGCGTATAAAACGACAAGTTTCAACACATGTGACGAGACATCGTTCAGGTTTGGGAGAGGACTCTTTTAATGACACACATTCAAATTCAGGGGTAAAAGCTAAAATAAACAAAATCGTTTAATAATTTTAATTATTTTTTTTTTTTAGCGTTCTTCATTTTGGTTGTGGTAAATATTACTACACGTCTAGTTTATCAAATGTATATCTTCATCAGAACTTTAAAAAAATAATTAGAAATAAAAAAAACATGTAAAAAGATTATCATAAGTTCAATTAAAGTAAAAATTAATCATTGAATGATTGAATCAAGATAATTATATTATGCGTACACACAGTTATGATAAAAAATCTCAATTCAAAAGAAAAAAAATGTAATCCTTTTTACAATTTTAATAATTAAATAACTTAACTTTTATGTTATAAGATAAAAATGTATTGTATTATTTTTTCAATGTATTTTGGAATGGTAAAAACGTAGCAAAGAAAATTTATGGTTCGAACTTTTTTAAAAATTGTAAGTACATTCTGTATTCCGTTTTTAATGATCATAATATGGATATCAACGAAGTGTCTTAAAAATTCAATAGCAGTTTTTTAAAAGATCAACAAGAATATTATTTATCTGTCTTAATATTTTTACTGATGTGATCAAAGGAAACAATAACTGTAATTAAAGGAAGCAATGTGAATGTGACTAATACGACAATCCTTAAACTATCTCATAAAGTTTGTTCAGATATCCTTAATTTTTTTTCCTTATTACCAAAATCTTTTTTATTCTCACAAAATCATTATTTCTAAAATCTTTAATTAGTTTAAATTCTTAATCTATGAATATCAAAATTTTAAAATTATAATTATAAAACTTAAATCGAGACGGAAGAAATAATTAAATTTTTAAAATTTTCTTTAATCGATCTTTCAACTGAAATATTAATTTTTTTGTCATTTAGGTATTAATTTCATTTATTTCTCTTGTAATATGTAATACTAAATAAATTTGAAATATTTTAATTAAAGGTTTATGATTAAAATTTTTATTTATGTGGTCGCCAAATTGTACTAAATATACGTTCTCAAATATGATTTTGAAAGTTCAAACTAAGGATTTTGTTTTTGCAAATAAGATTGTGGTAATAAGGTTACGATTTTCCAACCAATTTCATTACATTGAGTTAAGTTTATTCAGGAAAATTATATTTCACAAAAGATGGTTGATTAACTGATTATTTGATGATTTTTAACATAGCAAAAATTGATTGTGACAATGTTTAGCTTTTCAAAATATCATTTTAATTTGATTCCTTTTTCACCCATTTATTTTTGGATCAAACACTCCAAATCTTTCAGAAGATGTCTAAAAAATTAATAATTTATTCAAGTATGTGGTCAAAAACATCTTCATTGCAAAATTTAATAATTACCAGTTTTCATTTGAAATAGATTTATTCATAATTAAACATCAGTTAATTTTTTTTTAGAAAATGGAATATCATCAGAAACTTCATTGAATTTATAATACATTCTACAAAGTCCGACATCGAAAAAACCACAAAGGAATAAGAAAAACTACTAAACTAATTATAATTTACATTACAATATTTGGTGAACATAATGATATATATTTTTACAATTTTTTTCTTGATATAAACAAAAACAATGTCAAAAGAAATTTTCGATATTTTTTAATTTTATTATTTTTTGTAAAACGTTCAAAAACTGTAAGTCACTTGAAAAATAAATGTGAAATTAATAAAATAATAAAGAAATACATATATGTACTTAGAGAAATCGTTGAAAAAATTACCAAAATTTTTTTAATTTATTGAAAAAAGTTTAAAACAAAATAATAGAAAATTATCCCATTTCTTCTTCTTAAGTGTGAAACTACATTTTTGATTAAGATGTTTTTTCACCTTTAATTAAACCTCGAATTAAACCTTCAAATTATTTTTAATGTTTACATACATACTTGCATGCATACTTAGAAATATACGATTCATTCATATCAAAATCAAATTTGCACTTCGAAACCCAAGTGCAAACGATTACTAGTTTTTTTTTATTTGATAACTCATCAGCGTGAATTTTAAGTATCTATGTTCTTTTAAATCTACAATTTATTTTAAAATTGTGTTAAATTAAACTAGCAAATCCAAAAAAAGAAAATTTTGGAATCACAATAAAAAAATATTTCTAGTTTTATTTTTTAATAAAAATTATGAAAACTAATTTTAATCTGATTACAAAATATTGATTAAGTATTTAAATAAAAATAAATCATATTGTAATAACTTTTCGATAATAAAAACTTCTGACAGCTTTATCTTCGTTAAATTGTCGAATTATGAACCTGTTTTAAAAACTGATAAGCAGGTTAATTTTATGACATGGATAAATTTTCCAAAAAACTTGGTAGTTCAATTAACAAATCATTTAATCTACAAAAACAAGATTGATATTTAAAAAATAATCAAAAATAATTCTTTTTTTAAATTTTTGAATCACTAAATCAAAAATATTTTAATTGTCTTGATTTCCATTTTTAATTTTTCTACTTACGCCGATTGAATTTGTTCATGTTCATCAATAAGTGATCGACAATCATTTGATTCACCAAAACAAGAAATTTCCATAGAATTATTAATTTTATTTGTAATGGTGAAATTTGTTGAACCTAATAATTCCAGAGAAATATTTTCATTTTGATTATTTTTATTTTTATTCACATTTTCTCCATTTGGCTGTGAAATATTTCCATAAATAGAGCATAATTCTTTTTGATGCTGTATTGCAGCTTTATTTATTTCAAAATTATTTTTATCTAAAACTGAATCAAGCTCGCTGAAAACGTTGGATATGGCATAAAATTCCTTATGATAATCAATTATATTTTTATGTAGAGCTTCAACCATTTTCGATTGTAAAATATTTGGTTGTAATAAGTCCGTGCGAGTTCTTATGCATGAATATACCAAATCTTCAAAACTTCTCTTATATTGCATTATTTTTTGTTCTAATTCTAATTTCCGATTCTTATAATTTTTTCCTAATGCTTGCACTTCTGTATACAAATGCTCACCAATTTTCCTAAAAATAAGAAGTGTAAATTGAAAATATGACAATAAAAAGGGAATTTTGTTCAAGAACGTACACTTTGAAAAAATCTTCAGAACATATATTTTTGAAAAAATTTGAATTTATTTCTGCTGTACTTCGTCGGAGAAGAGAAGAAAATCTTTCAAGGGCTACATCAGCCACATTGCAAATTTTCAACAAACTTTGTTGTCTTGATTTGCATGTTGTTTTCCATTGTTCAATACTTTCTAAATTTGGCAATAATAGCTGTTGATAAATAAATACACAGTTAAATTATAATATCTAAGTCCGGTTATTATTGTGTGAATGATGAAATAAAATAAAAAATATTTAAAAATTAATCGAAATGTGAGTGAAATTTTTGAAAACAGCACTTCAACCGCAGATAATCTAAATATTGATAGCTGTTCAAGACAAATTTTTCAATTAAGATGAGAAAAACAAAATAGGAACAGTATATCGCGATTTCCATAAAAAAAGTACTTTTTTTGTACACCGTACGTAATCCATATTTTGATAAGAAAACTTTTTTATTTTTTACCAGATTTCAAAAATGTTAGTGTTTCTGCAAAGTAGAGGAAAATTAAGCCCAACCATAGTTTAAGTTTGTTCCGAATCCAGTAAAAATAAAAAAGTTTTCCTAACAAAATATAAATTACGTACGGGTTACAAACGGCTTACTTTTTTTGTGGAAATCGCGATATATAAGTTCATTGATTGAAAGTGCAACTGCATCTAAAATGTTGATGGGAATATAGAAATAATGCTGCAAATATTGTATATTTTGACTATTAAATTATTAAAATTAGAAATTTACGATTGGATTCAAGATTTTAATTTTATACTTGAGAGTAAATTATTCTACTAAAGAAATATATAAACTTACATTTTTCTCTTCTAAACCCTTTATGGATTCACTAACAAGTATTTTGTGCAATTTAAATTTCTCTTCCATTTGGTACTTCTTTAAACAAATTTGTTTGGAACATTGTTCTTTTTTAACAATTAAATGATTAATTTGTAGAGCATATGTTTTTAAACCTTTTGTAAAAGTTTCATAATATTTTTGTTGTTTTCTTAAAAAATACAACACTTTTCTTGAAAAATCTTTTAAAGTGAAAAGTTTTAAACATTCTGAAATAGATATGATGTCCCCTATAACTGGAGACACATGCGGATCGGGAAATTCGCTACAAATATAATTAAATCTTGTGACAAATAACATTGGCTCAATACTTTCTGCATATAATTGCACTGGAAGAACATTTTCGGTTAGTTTTTCAATATTATGTTCAATGGGAAAAATAATGAACAATTCTTTTTTTGGAATTTTTGTTAATTTTTGTAACGTATCTTGGAATTCATTTAATGACATTGACTCTGTTACTGGAAAACTAAAAAATTTATAATTGGATAAACAAAAGAAATTTAAAATTTTTGAATTTATTGCAGAATTCAGTTGGGAATAAAATTGGAATTGCAGAATGGGCGGTTGTGAAACATCAGTTGATTTAATATAGATCGATCCTCGTTGTTTTGCGCTACATTCTAGTGCTAATTTCAACCATTTTTCCATATCCAACTTAAAAGGTTCGGATACTTGGTTTTCATTAAATAATTCTTGATGAAATTCAAATGTTCCACTATTGTTTTCCGTTATTGCAATATCATCTGAAGTTTTTTTTTTAATGTTTGTGATTTGTGTGACAAAAACTTGATGTGGTAAAAAAGGCCTTATTCCACAAATAATTTCAAACGCAATTATCCCTAATGACCAATAGTCTACACGATGTGAATACGAAGTAGACATTATTTCAGGCGCCAAATATGCAGAAGTTCCAACGACACTAGCTTGACATGTATCAATTATTGTCTTAGCATATCCCAAATCAGTCAGCTAAAAATTAAATAATTTATTAAAATTTTTAATAATTAAATAGGAATACTTAAATATTAGCACAGATATTTAAAATTGTTGTAACTTAAGTTATTTAGTGATGTTTCGTACGCTCTATGAAATTTCAATTAAATTCTAAGTTTGTTCCAAGTAAAACAATATTCGGTCCAATAAAAAACACTTAATCATGGTACGATATGCTCCTTAACCTTGATAAGATAAAGGGTCTGCGGTCGAAATTTGTTCCGTACAAAAATTTTTTAGGCATTGTCACAAAAAAATTAAGGTTTTTGTTTTTGTCCGTGTATGAATTTTGTTTAGCTGAAGTTTGGACATAATTTACAGCAAATTCTGATCAATATTCCTGTACAAATTATGACCAAATACAAATGTTCACAATTCTATTTAAAAAGATTAATTATAAAATAAATTATAAATAAAAATTGTATGAATTATGGACGCATAAATTCTGACCGGTGGCCAATATTAAGTAAAGGGAATTATTAACATACTATTAACTTTTTAAATAATATTTAACAAAAAACAACGTTTCAAAAATTAATAAATGTACCTTGTAAATTTTACTTCCATTTTTAAGCTGTATAACAATATTTTCCGGTTTTAAATCTCTATGTGTTATACTAGAATTGTGCAAGAATTCTACTGCATTCCGCAGACATCGCAATATGTTTCTGATTTCGATTTCCTTTAGCCCATTGCAATTCTCTACTTTGCAAATTTGAGCTCTTAAATCACCACCATCACAATATTCCATTGCCATAACTTCTAAACCAAGTGAATTGTATTTAGGATTTTTAAACTCTTCAATAAAGTCCACCGGTTCAATTTTAATCAATTTTACTAAATACTCATTTTGATTTTTTTTCATGAAATCAATTTCACTTTTCCATCTTTCTTGAAGTTTAGCTTTTATATGAGCTTCTAATTGGTTTGGTAATATGTGACATTTTTTTATCGCTATAATAAATTATAAAATTATTTATAGGTAGATAACTACAAATTAAAATGAACGATTTAAAATACAAAAATCTTAGATTCAGTTCATGTTTTAAGCAACTTATTTTCAAATTACTTTTTTTAGGTTTTTTATAGAAGTTTTACACGTCATTAAAATCGAAAGTCAAATAAAATACATACCTTGACATACCTACATAATATAAATTTATTTAAAATAAAATAAAAATAAGTTTAAAAACTTATCAGAACTATCATAAGCCATTTAAAGTGAGAATTTATTGTGGTAAATGAATTATTTTATTAACATTATTAATGCGTACCAACAGATACCAACCAATTTTGGCCTCTTAAAACCTGTACTGTAAAAGTACTATTAAGCATCTATTTGTACCTACTGCTTGGACTTCTAATTTTCCACTCAAAAGTAATTTAAAAAGCAATTAATTTTGGGTCTGCAATCAATGAGTGTTAAAAAAAATCAATGAAAGTGTTAAAAATATTACTTCCTTTAAAATTTGGAACATAATTTTTTTCTCAAAATTTGATTTAAAAATATTTTTTTATACACAAAAAGTTGGGAAAACGGTTTCTTAAAATAAGAAAATTTCAAGAAGAAAACTATTGAATTCTTGAACAAAATTATTAGAAATACATTACAATTTGAAAATATAGCGCCTAAATCTGAACACATAAAATCATCTAAATATTATCAATATGCTAAGATAACTGTTTGTTTGAAGATTTCAAGACATTTCCAAAATTAAATTGTTATTGGAAAAAAATATTTTTATTTTCAATTTAATTTTATTTTTGACTTTTAATTTCTACTTTTAGAGTTGGTAGATTTAAAACCAGGACGCCCGTAGTGGTTGAAAACTTGACCATCCATGGTCTATGAGCAACGAATGTAATCGCAAATTTTTTCTAATTGGTTAGTAGGTAGATGCTGATTGGTAGGTACCTATTTTTTTTTTAAGTTTTTTGTTCTTTTGGTTTAATATTAATAATAAATAAAATAAATCATTAAAAATTGTTTATGCTTCTCCATGACTCATGACGCAGTAAGATTGAGTTTGCTAGATTCCGATAAATTGACAAAAAAAAATTGTAATCAATGCTGAAAAAAAATGCAAAATAATAAATAGTTCCAAGGCTGCTGAGTTCAAAAACTAAACATAAATGAATCTTCGACTCCTGCTGCAGGTTTTCATTGTTTTCCTATAAAATTTTTGCAGAAGGCATAAGGATAAGATGATTCTCTCGAGAAGGTCTAATTTTGTTGTACAAAAAAGGTTTTTTAGTCTGCTTTCCATCAGAAATTTAAAAACCCGACCATAAATATGTTTTCATTATCTATCTGACCTAGGGTGACCAGACATACCCCATTCTGGGGTAGGCTACCCCATTTTTGATTGAATTTTCCTGAAATACCCCATTTCCAAAATCTGTAATGGGGTAGGAAAAAATACCCCAAAAACACCTAAAATATTTTTTTTTTATATCTAGTAAATTTCAGCATTATGAGGTCAACTTTTATTATTATCAATTGAACAGATAATGTAAAGAAAGATAAAAAGTTATCACTTATTCCACTGTTTTTCTTATCACTTAAAAAATCTTTCATAAACTCAGTAATCTTTTCTTTTCAAATGATTTTTTATTTTTCTTTTTCTTTGGGATAGGAGAAAAAAAAAATAAAATTCCCTTTATGTTTTGATTTTTAAAATTCGAACTCTGCTGATATGTCGTTATCATTATAAATTAATTTAATAAATTATTAAAAATATATAAAATATATTATTCAAAAAAAAAATATATATATATATATTATTTGGAAGAAAACTGAAAGGAAACTGAAAACTGAAAAATATAATTTAGATATAAGATTCGAAAATTAAAAAAATTCAATTGTGTTGTAGTTCGATGTAAGTTTTTTGTTTTTCGTTTTTGATTTAAACTTTTTTTTGTTAGTTATTAAATATTACAGAGAATTAAAAAGTTTGTTTTATTTTTATATAGTGAAAAACGAAAAAAAAAACCATCAATAAAATACTACCCCAAAAATATATTTTTGATCTGGTCACCCTAATCTGACCCCATACTTCATTTATGAGGTACCTACTGTTCTATAGATTTTACTTTCTTTCTCCAATTATAGAATCATTTTCCTTTTCTCAACATTATAGTTATCATAGGGTAATCGGTACTTTTCCGTTAACCGGGCGCTTTTTGCGACACAAAAAAATTTTACGGCGCAAATTTACGGCGCCAAAAATGTTAGTGAAAACTTATGGTAATTTAAAGTGAATAGTTTTTTCGTGTGTTTTTTATTTTGCCTTGGCGCGCTTCGCGCGATGCGAATGGGACGGAGACTGTTGTGCAGAAATTTACAGGATACCCGTCCCATTCGCATCGCTAACACTTTTCTAACATTTTTCGCGCCATACATGTGCGCCGTAAAATTTTTTTGCGCCGCAAAAAGCGCCCGGCTAACGGAAAAGTACCGGGTAATCTTTTGTCCAGAAAATTGAAAATAGTTTTAATTATTTTTTATCCGTTTTAAATTGTCTGTAGGTATAGGTACTAAAAAATATATTTCATTACTCTTCTTACTTCTTCTTCTATGCTATAATGGGAAAGCAAACGAACGATCGCCATAAGTTTTGTTTCTATTCTGCACATTCCGTAATATTTTCACAATTCAATGTTTTTTTTTAAAAACAAAAATAGATTTCCAGGAATTTTTTAGTTCTCAAAAAAAAAAAAATTATTAGGTTTTATTCTTTCTTTAAAATTATACATATATGTACACTCATTATGTTATTTTTGTTTTTATTTTAGCTGCAAAGTAGGTACCTAGTTTTATAGTTACTATAATTATTAATTCAATTTTCAATATCTTCAGAAAAAACATAAAACAAAAATTAATTTAAAACTTATTATTCCCTACCTACAAATTCTTGGGTTTTTCGGTTTTGCCATAATTCAATACGTCCAAAAGATCCTTGTCCCAAAATACGTTTTTTTTGCCAATCTTTATAAAATGTCAACTCTTCTAGACCCATGCTAACGTTGTTTTTTATACATCTGTTCTGGACTGGATTAGTTGGTTTTTAGAGTTCAGTCAATGTACCACTTATGTTTAGAGATGCAGCAAGCTTATTAATTTAATTATAATTTTTTCTTTTTATTTTTATTTATAAAAAAAATACGCAATTACTTTCATACGTACAAAAATACAAACTTAAACAAAAAAAAACACATTTGACATTATCGGCTGGCTGCCAGGGCTGCCAGGGACTGACATGAATTTTAAATTGTCAAAATTTATCATCATATTCATTATTCATACGTCGTACTCGTCACATACTTAATTATGCTTTGCTTTATAATAAAAATACAAATCCACAAACAAAATACACAGAGTTGGAGTAGGTCTACTTAGGTAGGTACATTAAATTAATAAATAAGAAAGGAGCGTCCACACACGCGTGAACCAACATGAAATTTCGTTATTCGCTCAGACATGACGCTTGTGTGGACATAATATTTGTGTAAAAAGTGATTATTCGTCATCAATAAACGAACACGAACATTTCCGCTACATGAGCGGAAATGTTCGCCATGTATATGAACATTTATATAAATTTGAGGTTTTTCACGGGTTTAACAACATAGTTATTTATAATTTCAAGCTTAAATTTAGCAAAAAAAATTGTTTATTAATTTTTGCGCATTTCTTTTTTTCAATGCGATTTTAAAATTACTTTTCAGTAAATTTAATTTTAAAATTGTATTGGAAAAAAATAAATGCATTATTAAAATTTAAAATAATACTTCAAAATTATAAAAATTAAAAAATTGTATGACAGAAAAAAATATGAAGCCGCAGCACTTGAAGATCTTTTTTATTTACCGTAATTAATTTAATATTATAGTTTATATAAATATTTTAGATGTTTAATAATTCCACAACTAATATTTTTTCACATCTAATTTCATTCACAAACATTCTAAATCAAACTTATGTGTGAACAGTACTTTCATACACGAATATTCACACACGAAATTTCAGCAACAAACAAAAAGTTCGCCCACGCATATGTGGACGCTCCTTTAAATAATGATAATGAAATTCAAATTATTATTCGCCTTCTGATTCTGCTCTGTTCGAGGGCTCGTAATTAACAAAAGTTTAATTTTGATCTTGTGATTATTCGGTACATTTTTTTATATTTTGTTATAAATTTTAATAATTTAATAATTAATTGAATTTTGAATCAAATGATTTTAAATAAATTTTGTTATTTGCTGGTTACTGGTGCTTCGAAGGGCATTGGAAAACAAATTGCAATTGAATGCTCAAAAACATTAAAACCTAATTCATTAATAGTTTTAATGGCAAGATCCATAAATGGTAAATAGAAAATACTCACCTCTTCCATCTAAATAGGTTTTAGGTTAGTTTAAATAATATTTATAAACAAAAGAGGTTAAATTTTAATTATGTATCTATTTATGGTTGGTAAGTATTTGATAAAGTTAACTAACTCAAATCTTTTTTTCTTGAATTATTTGAAGCTTTCAACGTACCTACAGATATTTTAATTGTATATACCTATAACATTTAAATATGATTGGTATGTTTTAGCAATAATATAACTAACTACCTATCCTTTTTCAAGAATAAAATCAAAAATTTGTTTTTTTATGATTATGATTTAAAGATCTCAAATATTAAAAACTGTCCTTACTGAAGATATACCTATATCGCATAGTAGATAACCAATTTTGTTATGCTCCTCTAATACCAATGCTTAAGCAACATTACATAACTAGATAAGTTACCAGCTAGGTAGGTACTACAAAAAAAAAAAAAAAATTAATGTTCTTTAATTTTTTAAAACCATAATTATAATTATTAATTTTAGGTTTGGAAGAAACTAGAGAAGAAATATTGAAAATAAATAAAAAACTTACTGTGAAAATATATTCAATTGATTTGGGCCAAATTGATTCAGTAGGACTTTATGATAAAATTGATGATTCATTACAAGGATATAAACAAGAAGATTTTGAACTAGCCTGGATTATTCATAATGCTGGAACTCTTGGAGATGTTTCCAAAATGACTAAAGATCTGATTGATACGAAATGTTGGTCTGATTATTATAGTCTGAATTTGTTTTCTGTTGCTGCACTGAATGGGGAATTTCTAAAAAAATTTTCTCAACTTGCGGATAATAAAAAAATAATCGTAAATATAACATCAAAAGCAGCAATTTCTCCGTTCAAAAGTTTTTCCTTATACTGCTCTGTGAAAGCAGCTAGAGAAATGTATTTCAAGGTATTAGCAGAAGAACAAGAAAATCTTGTTATTTTAAATTATTCACCTGGACCTTGTGACACTAAAATGCAAATTGATGTTCAATTAACCTATGATGATAGCATAAAAGAAACATTTAAATCACTTCGAGACAATAAATTGATTTTATCAACTATTCAAACAACCGAAAAACTTTTACATATCCTTAAAGAACAAAAATTTAAATCAGGTGATCACGTGGATTATTTTGATTAAGAGTAGACGGAACTTTACCAAAGATTAAAAAATGATTGGTGCTACAAACTTAATAATTAGGAGCTTTAAATTCCAGATTTTCTAAAAAGTTTTTTTAAATGATTAAAACACATTCCATTGTTAAAGAGTAAATTAACTTTTATTATTTTTACATCACGTTTTTTAATAAATAATAATTTCCATATTTCGAAATTTATTTTGCAAATAATACAATTTCATTTTATTTTTTTCATTATAAATTTCTTTTCTGGACTAACAATTTATTCGAATTAAATTGTTTCAATTTTATCAGTGTAAATGATATATAAAATCTTACCACTACGCTTCCACTAAATTATAACAAATGTTAAATTAGTAACATAATTTCTTGAAATATGAAAATATATTTTTGGTGTTATCACAAACTGAACATACACAATCAATATTGACAAAAAATTCCTTTTTACACCGATCCACATACGCATACTGAAAGTAAAAACAAATAATGTTGAAAGCTGAAAAATAGACATCTTAATTATAGAATAGATAAATTAGATTTTTGCTAATGGAGGAAATTAATTTTTACTTTATTATATGAAATTATATGAACACGACCAGCATTGTAAAGTGTGCGAATCGAGAATTTTCTATTTTTTATTCGCAATTCCTTTGAAAAGACAAATTTAATTGTAATTATTATAGAAAAATTTACGAATTGAGCCAGTTGAAAATTTCAAAGTTACAACAAACTTAAAAAAGTTAATATTGTGAACCTATCAGGTTAGCGGTTATATTTTTTTTAAAAATGAAAGATATTAATACCAAATATTTACCTACGTTCATTTTTGAATAAAATATTTAATCTATTAAAATCAAAAAAAAATTAAATGGGAAATATAATATAGTACATTTGTAAGTTTAAAATAATTTTTTTCTGTTGTAATTAATTTAGTTTCGTGTTTTTTTTATAAATGCATAGGTGATAGGTAATGTAAGAGTAACGAAATGTTATGAGATATCATAACGTCATTCGGTCATTCCTAATCCACTTCCTAAATAAAACTTCTCACCTAATAATTTGTTCATACCCGCATTTTTTTCCCCGGAACTGTCAAATTCTTTCCACTTATCAAGTATGTATGAAAAGCACTTTTACAATTGGGAATGTCCACTTTTTTTCCGGTAATATTTTTAGATGCGAACAAGGTATAACAGTAAAAATTCAAAATATATTTAGAAATAAACATATAGATCTTCATAATAATACGAAAGATTTTTACGAATTATTTCAAAATTTAATAAATATATTATTCGTATATATAACTTTATACTATTTAATTGTTATTTATTGATCATTAACAAAACTGTCGAATTACTTACATGATTTTTGTGTTTGTTCTTATACATAGGACACATTCTATTAATATTTAAGTATGTTAATTCTTTTAAATTTTCAATGGCGTAATTCAATAACTCATCCATTTCATAATCATTTTGAAAATCTAATTGCTCCAAAAGAGGACAATTTTTTATTAACGTTTTCATTGCTTCTACTGTGATTCCAGGTACAAACGGCATCAGAAACGATTTTAATTTTGGTATTTTACTAATACCATAAATTATTGAGTGATCTGTTAAATTTCCACACATGCTTAAATCTAACAGTCTTAAATATTTCAGATTTTTAATTGAGTGGCCCTGAAAGCTTTTTGTTTCTATATTATAGCCAGTTAAACCATAATCTGTTATTGCTACACAACCTTCCATTGAGAGTTCTTTCAAATTTATTAAATCTTGAATTATGCATTGTAAACTCAAATCCGTAACTTTATCTCCTTTAGGATATTTTAATCTTAGAACTTCTAATTTTGGTAAATTTTCAGTTAATTTTTTTAGATGATTATCATTTAAATTTATTCCAGACAAATTTAATGATTTTAGTGTGAGATTTTTTTGTTTTGCAAGTCCATTAATTAAACCATCACCAGATACTTCGGTACATTCAAGAATATTCAAACTTTGAAGTTGTTTTAAATTTTTTAATTTTTCTATTCCTTCGTCTGTTAATGCAGAACAAAAGTCTAAATTCAACCTTCTTAATTGAGTTAAATTTTGACCTATAATTTCTAAATCTGAATTCAAAAGCGCTTTAGACTGTCCCAAATTTAGATAAAGTAAATTATTTTGTGCTAGTATAAAATTACTGAATATTGCATCAGGCTCCCAACAAACAAATTCACATTCAAATGATTTCAATTTCTTTTCAATTTCCTAAGAAAAATTGTAATACTTTTTTTAGTAAATACCTACTTTTAAAAATTAAAACGAAGAAAGGATAATTAATAGCATTACTTTAGCCAAAGACTGTGCATATCATAAGCCCAAGTATAATAAGAATAAATATCTGTTATTTTATTCTAAACCTAAAGCAAAATAAAAAGGACGGGGAAGAAATGGGAAATTTATTCAAAATCAATAAACATACGAATTCCGGCCATCAGAGTATCGCGTTATTGTCATTACCGTACGTTATGTTCGATCATAGGTTCGATTTCTATCCCGGGCTGGAACGTGTGTTGTTATTGTCAACTTAATCTGTGTTAAAGTATTAAATAACGCAACAAAGTATGTTGGTTGGAAGCTTACCAAGATATAAATAATATTATAAAAAAATATAATTTTAGTCTAAGATTTACCTTTATTTGAATTAAGTTTTTCCAAAAATCAATTGATTCAATATCCTTAATAATCAAATGTTGAAGAGTTTCATAATTTCGTTTAATAATATCCAATATAAATACGTAACGATTATAATAACCTTCTTGATAAAAATATTCAGAAATTTCAAATTTTTTCAATTTTTTTAGCTGTTGGCCGATTCTGTATAACAATGGCCATGAATCACATTCCAATTCTTTAAAACTTAAACAACTTAGATTAGAAATTATTGAAGACAATGACGGATCCGTAATTTCATCTTGAAAATGTGGGTGATCGTCAAAAAACATACAGCTGTATATATGTAATTCTCTGAGATTTGGAAAATTTGATATTGTTGTAAAAAACTCTTGATTAGTGAACTCAATCCGTTTTAATGTTAATATTGTTACAGTCGTCCCCAAATGAAAAATAACATTTCTAAACACTACAGGTCTGAGAAATTTAAAGGAGACATTAATATAAAAACGTTGGGAGTTTGAAATTAATTCGCAAGCTTGATTTTTTGAAAGACTAAGTAAAATTTTCTTTTGAATTCTAGATGATTGACAAGCATTAAAAAACCGCTTACAAGTTAAACTCACTGCTTGGATGCCAGTAAAATTCAAAAACTCGAAAATATTTATCAACACCTAAAAATAAAAAATTTAAATTTCAAATTATATAAATAATTTTTAACGTATGTCGTTATGTTACAAGATTTTTCTTATTTAATTGAATAATAACTGATGAATCTTCTAAATGTCTTCGAATCGGAAACCTTTTGTAACTTTTCACTTTTGATTATTATGTATATTGTGTATGACGGCAACATTTATAGGAATAATAATCATGTATTGACATTTTGATGTTCATATTTTGTTAATTATATTGGGTTAAGCAGCTAAAGAAAGTTAAGATTTCTACTATTTTTAATTCTTTATTTAGTTTATTTTACTAATTTAATTACCTACTGTGTTAAAAAAAAATATTTAACTAATTTTCCTCTAAACAAAAATTAAATGTTTAACTTCATCGCCTTTGTAAGAAAAAAACAACTAAATTATTTTCAAGTTTTCCTGAAGTTTATACACTTCTCAATATACCTAGCCATACCAAATTACCTACATAAATAGTCCCTGAAAGACTGGAATGGGATTTATGACATTAAAATTGAAAATCTTACTTCTAATGGGATTGTAGTGATAAAGCAGTTAGTTGCATCCATTCAGGCTGCTCTACTGCTAATATGGGTGGCGGTAGTTTTCTAAAAAAAATGGAAACAAAACACTTAAAATAAAAATATAGAACAGTATCTCATAAATGAAGAATGTAGTCTGTTTCATCATTTCAGTTAAACATTTTTTGTTTAATATTTCTAAGATCACTATCTTTTCATAAATCAATTTTCTCTTTCTTAGGCTCAATCGTGCTAAACATTTTTTAAGTTCCTTTAATCTACATCTCACATACAAACAAATTTGTCTCCACTCTGAATTTTTTAGGGATATGTATCTACTATTCTAGTCTCATACTAATTTTTATCAGAATCCATTCACTTTTAAAAAAAATTTAAAATTATATAAATTTATGAAAATTATTTTCCGACCCTTGGCGAGTTCAGATCTTTTTTTTCGCAATCCGCCCTCGGAGCATCTCATACTTTAGCTTGGTGGAAAATTTATGAGATTGCTTATATTTGACGGGTTTTAGCATTTGATTGTGCGACAGACGGTCGAATCGACAAAAAGTTAAAAATATAGGCAGATAGAGTACGATTCAAATCACTTGACCAATCCGTTATGCAAAGCTTTCCCTTTCCATTACAAAATTCCATACAAAATTTGCATGAGCTTTTTTCTTAAATAATTTCTCCTAAATTTTGTATGGAATTTTGTAATGGAAAGGGAAAGCTTTGCATAACGGATTGGTCAAGTGATTTGAATCGTACTCTACCTAGTTCGCTTTTTCATTTTTTATGGAAGACGGGCTAAAATTTATTCAACTACTATTTTCAATAAAAAAATATTTTTGTGCATTTAATAAGTAGGACTAGGACGTAGGACCAGTGATGCCAGATTGAAAATTTAAAAATCCCTACAGCAAGCAAAAAATTTCCCTATTTTCCCTATGTTATATAGATAATTTTCCCTACATTTTACCCTACATTTTTTTTTTAAAAAATACTGATATTTAGTTTTTTTTTTCAAATTTTTTAAATAAAAAATTGATTTTTCATGTTTTTTTATATCTTTTTTATTTTTATATATCAAAAAATTTCAAATTTATTTTCAGTAACATTTAGATTTAGCATTAATTGTATAAAAAAAATAATCATTATTATTAATTTTATAAATTTTACTAAACAAAAAAAAAATCATTAAAAAAGTTAGGAACATATCGCCTGCTCAGAAATGAAACAACGTATAATGAAAAGTATAGTTTCGAGTAATTTGAATTTAAAGATTTGAAAATTAAAAGAAACGTATGAAAAAATATCAAGTAGCGTACAATTTTCATCTAAAAAAACCATTTTAATCAACATTAAGAATATTGCAAAGTAGTTGTACTTATAAAATCGAGTACGAGGAATCGAATGGTGCAATTGTCAAATAATGACGTATAAATGTCATACGTTGTTTCATTTCTCAGCAGACGATATAGTCTCCTCAGAAATGAAACAACGTATGATATTTATACGTCATTATTAGATAATAGCACCATTCGATTCCTCCTACTTGATTTTATAAGTACAACTATTTTGCAATATTCTTAATGTTGATTAAAATGTGTTTTTTAGATGAAAATTTTACGTTACTTGATATTTTTCCATACATTTTTTTTAATTTTCAAATCTTTAAACTCAATTACTCGAAACTATACTTTTCATTATACATCGTTTCATTTCTTAGCAGACGATATATACTTTATAGTATTAATTATATAAAAAAATAAATATTGCATTTGTAATTATTAATATTTGCAATGAATTTAAGAAAAAAAATATTGGCCAACCAACATGATAAAAAATCCCTACATTTTTTAACATTTGAAAAATCTGTCCCTTTTTCCCTACAGTGTCTTTTTATGACATAATTTCCCTACATGTAGGGAATATTCCCTACGTCTGGCATCACTGCGTAGGACCTACCTTAAACCTCACTAATAATGGTTCTGGTTGATTTACCTTAAAATTGCAAATCACGAATCACCAAATAGAAAGTAATAGATTATTAAGTAATTAGTAAATGTATAGAGTTTAGAGTGTAAGAGTAAGGTATCTTTTTTTTATTTATTTTGATTTTTTTGTTTATTATTCTGATTCTGTTCTGACATCTGTATCCTGACTGACGTAATTTTTTTTATTGTCTTGCCGTAAGTTTATGGTTTAATTATTTTTTCATGTTCACGCATAGCTGGCAACTGACGCACCATAAAACAAATAATAATTCTGTGTGATGCCCTGTTCGGATAGAGAAGAGCCTTAATATCTTGTTTACATTTTTCTAATTTAACATGTCGCAAACGCAAGCCCAAGCAGTTAAACATCTTTGGAAAATCGACCGTTCACATGATATTAATCACAAATGTTAATATGCTCTGTCAAAAAAAGATTTACAATTATCGGAAATAAGTTTAAAGGAATTTACTCGACAAATAAGTTAAAATATATCAAGATGTGTCAAGGCAATACCAACATAAATTAAAAGCCCCCTATTAAATAAAAAACAATACATAGACAGCATCTCGTAGGCAGACAGCGACGCCGATCGCTTTTTTTCGACGGCGGCCAGTCGAATTTTGCCCTTCGATTGCGGCGGCTAGTCGACTCAAAATTGCCTGTTTTGGAGAAAAAGAGCGGCTTAAAAAAAAAATTTTAAAAATCGGTGGCTGGAAGAAAATCATCGGCGAGATCGGCGACTAAAAAAACCAAAAAAAAAAAAAAAAAAAAAAAACAAAGAAAAAAAACAAATAAAAAATAAATAAAAACAAAAAAAAAAAAAAGAACCAATAAAAAAATCAGCAGCTAAATTTTATTTTTTTTCCTAAAAAGCGGCCAGTCGATCAGTCGATGAATTTTCATCCAGCGGCGGTTAGAAAAAATAGTCCAGCGGCTGACCGGCGGCGACTGGAAAACACAAAAAGCGTCGATGTCTGCTCGTAGGCATAAAAATCATAACAAATGTATGAAACCCTATGAGATTTCCTATACGAAACCACTGACTTCTCTATATAAAAGACGAAACATCAAATTTGTCTATGTATTAAGGTCGAATAAGCTTTTCATACAAAAGTCAAATTTTTGTATGAAAAATTTATTTTTATTTTTAAAAATCATTTTTTTTTATACGAAAAACAAGGATTATCCATTTGTCATGTAAGTATAAATTTTTATTAATATTTTTATAATTTTTCAGTAAAAAAAAAATTGCCAAAAATATTACGGAATATGCATAAAATCCGTAATATTTTTGGCAATACAAAAGAAGAGTGTTTTAAAACCGTTTTATAGGGGGGACCCCTGCTCAAAATTTTTTTTTTCTACAGTGACGGAAAAAAAAAAGCGTGCAGTCGAAAAAAAAAAGATTGAATGAAAAAAAATGAATTAAATTTGGACCATAAAAATATATTAGCCGAACTTGCAATTCAAAGTCTGCAAACAGAAATGTTTGAAATTGATTTTCAGGAAAGTTGCACTTGTGGCATGAAAGCTCAAGCGCTTTTACGTTACCTTTCTTCACCACTTTGTAACATTATTTTAAAAAATTTTTGTAGAGATGCTACCGAAGGCTTTTATAATAAAAAAAAACAAACTAATTTAATAAAACAAAAACAAATTAAGGAAAGAAAACCTCTTATTTTTAAAAATTAAAAAAAAATTAAAATTCAACATAATAATAAGTCGTGCAATTTTCTAAATGGAAGTTCATTGTCCACATTAATTCTGATTTTGTGTTTAATTCTGCTTAATTTTGTGAATTCGAATAAAATTTTATTTTCATTGTTTAAATGTTGTTTTAGTCATAATTGGTCATTTTGAAGGCTTTTAGTTTTTTATTATTATTTTTGATACTTAGGCCTGTCGAACTTTCACTATCGAAATAACACAGCCGCCAATCTATGTTTTAAGTTTAATTAGTTTACCATCTTACTTTTTTTTTGTAAATGATAGGTATTTCTGTTTTTAAAATTATTTATATTTTTCATATTATAAAATTTTATTTTTTTTTTAAAAAGTAATAAATTTTTTTCCTACAGTGTACATTTATTTTGGTCGAACCATTTGACAGATAAAAATTTATATGTGTAGTCTTTATATAGAGAAGTCATTGACGAAACCTAAAGATTAATCTGTAAAATGGGATTAAAAACAAAAAAAATATAATTTAATTATTGAATGCAATTTATTATATGATTTATATTCATTTTTAAGAAAAAAAAACCGTATTTGTTTAAAATAAAAAATTACAAAAATCGAGCAAATTTAATCCATAAATTTTTTTTCTTGCTGGTAAAGTAAATTAAACTTTTTTTTGTCATAATTTCTAGGCTCTAGGTACCTATTATACCTAATTTATCTTTAATTTTAAATTAATTAAAAAAATTCAAATGTTTTAAAATTTAATTAAAATTTACCTACATAAACTAAAAAAACTATCTAGCTATCGTACCTAGCTCTTATTAGATGTTTTGGACAAAGTTCAGCTAACGTGTACAATCCCGATTTTGCTGAAACTTGTTGTGGGAGTAGCGGTGGTACCCAAACCCTCAAATCCAATACGTTTTTTACCGATAAGTTCTTATTCCAGAGATATGACCCCCCAAAGAGTTCATATATCAGGTATATGTATACTTATCACATCAGGTACATTAAAAATACCTAATAATGAAAGCGAATCGCGAAACAAAAAAAAAAATTAAGGGGATTGGAGAAGGCGGCTGCCGTCTTCCATTCCAAAAGACAACTTTTTATTAAAAAACTCATATTACGAAAAAAAAAAAAAAAAAAGCCTTTGGTTACTACAAAGCAAGTACCTAGGTATACCTACCTAACATATGAAAACTATGGGGCTGCATATTTCTGAAACGAGAGTTTACCGGTAGAAACCTTCTGGGATGTAAGGATTTGAGGACCGCCCCTACTATTTCACTAAGTTTCGGACAAATCGAACTTGTGCATTTACGTTTACTGTTTTTCTACCTGGGGACCCACATACTTATGTAGGTATCTTCCTACCTTCTATCTGTACAAAAAAAGTTTTTTTTTTTATATTTTGTATTTGAAATTATATTTTTTTTTATTTGTTGAAAATAATTTTAAATTTTACTTCACTTTATGAATATATTTTTATTAAAAATTTCCATTGAAAATTATTTTCATTAAAAAAACTCTAAAATCCACTTAAAAAAAATGTTTTGATTATAGCACAATAATTTTTTTTTTTGATATTTTTTTTATTTCAAAATTTCAATCATTTTGTTAAAATCATTTTTAATTTATTTATGAAAATAGGTAAATTAAAATTAAATATTTTCATTCCATTTTTGTAAAAAACAATAAACAACAAGCAAAAATCCACCTGTAATCTGTAGTTAAGAAAAAAATTGTCCTAGGAAGGATTTTTATTTTATTTTGGACATTTAAAAAATTTTTTGGTGTAATTGCCGTTTCCTTGAAATTGTCAGAATGGCCTGAAACTTGGAGGGGGGGTAGAGGCGGTGCCCAAACTTCCAAAACTGAAATCAGTTTTTGGGGCTCGGGCCCCGTTTCGGAGATAGAGCCCCCCGAAGTTTTCATACATTTTTGTATGGGAAATTTTTTTTTTTGGCCGATTGGCCCTATTTTTGGGAAAAGGGTAAAGGGGGTGCCCAAAACAAGAAGGGGGGGTGGGGGGCGGCGGGCGGGCGGTCTGGTGGTTGGTCAGTGGGATTTGCGGCTGGCGCCGCAAATCCCACTGACCAACCACCAGACCGCCCGCCCGCCGCCCCCCACCCCCCCTTCTTGTTTTGGGGTACCCCTACACTCTCTACAAAAAAAATGGGGCAAATCGAGCAAAAAAAAAAAATTGCCCATACAAAATGTATGAAAACTTTGGGGGGCTCTATCTCCGAAACGGGGCCCGAGCCCCAAAAACTGATTTCAGTTTTGGAAGTTTGGGCACCGCCTCTACCCCCCCTCCAAGTTTCAGGCCATTCTGACAATTTCAAGGAAACGGCACTTTAGCCAATTTTTTTTTTTAATAAACTAATAAAAAAACTTATTTTTTATTAATTTATCTTCATTATTATTGAATTTAAATTTATTTTTAATGTTTAAAACATAACTAAAAATGGCAAACAAAATTACGGCCGACCAGAGCCCGAAGTCGCTGACCTCAGTCGGTCAAACACAACGGTCGCCGAAGAAATTGGCAAAAAATGAATTGGTCGCCGTCGATCCAAAAAATCAGCTGCAATCGGCTGTGAAATTTTTCTATATTTTTGATTTTTATTCAATAGTTAAAAAAATTAAAGTGAAAAAAAAATTTTTTTGTAAATTTTTTAGTATGGAGCCGATTTGAGTCGCTCCAGTCGCGGTCGTTGGTAATTTTTTTTAAGCAGTGAGTGGTCGGTAAAAGTCATCGACTTCGCGCTCTGCGGCCGACCAACAAAGCGAACAAAAATTTGAAAACTAGTGGGAATTTTTTATTTATTATCCCTACGAAAAGTTTTGTTTACTTTTCAACTACACGGCTGATTACTTAGTGTTGGTGATGCATGGCGACTATCCGTATCTCCTGTTTCATAAAATTACATAATGTCAAAAATGACTTGCCCAGTAAACATTGATGTCCATTGAATATTGCCTAACAAAATATTATAGAAAAATTACTCAACATTCCTGAAAAATAACATGTTTTTGTAGAAACATGTTTTTGTTTTCATTTTTTTACTGTGAAAAAACAATATCAAAAAGAACAACGGAACATGTTTGGCGTCGGAACACATTAATTTAGAAAAGTGTAAGCAAATTATAACAAGTTTCGTTGGTGTTTTTGATGTTGTTTGTCCGTAGTAAAAAAATGGAAAACGTAAACATGTCTGAACCTGTTTTGGCGAAGAATGTTTTTTTTCAGGAATGGGTGAGCATTTTTTAAACAATATTTTACCAGGCAATATTTAGTAGGCATTGACGTTTACTGCTTGTAAATAAAACTGGAAACACACTCAAGGTAACTGACCGGTTAAGTCTGACCGAAATCAGGTCAAAATGGCAACGCTGAATATTGACATGACAATCATCAGAAAAAGTTGTATTGTGTTTTGTTGTATAATTTTCCTACCCTTCACCAGTGAAAGAAAGCTAAAACAGGAAAGCAAAAAATATTAATAAATTATTAAATAAAAATGTTATATTTATAATTTATTTCAAATAATAAAAAATAATAAATTTGAAAGGTATGTAAACGAAAAATATTTCTTTTAAATTTATCAAATCTGTACTTAGTTTTTCTTTTATTGTTTGTGATTTTGTGATGTTTTTAAAATTCAATCATAAAAATCATAATTTACTCATTCACTTTTCTTTCTGAGATAAGACTGCTAGTCGATGAAATTAAATTCTTTTGTAAAGCCGTCAAGTGTTATTCGTTTATGTACTGTATTAGGTATATGGTGGTATTTATGAAAATGCATATTATCCCTATCGAAATATCATTAACGAAGTAGAAATATTTAAATATTTATCATATCGAATTCAAAAATCGAAAAATTATACAAAAAAATATTAACCTTAAGGATGGTAGAAAAAGAAAAAGACTGATTTATACAAGTACCTAGTAAGATACCTACATATTTGTAATTCTTATTTTCGGTGAATCTGATTTTTGAGGGAAAGTAATGATGAAAAGAGATCGAGAAATCAAAAATGCAAATTTTGTGAATTTTGTATTGTATTAAGATAGACTTGAAAATTAAATTGGTACAATGATGAAGTTTATAAAATTATTCAGCAATATTTTGTTTTCTTAAATTAGCTCCAAGAAAATTCAAACTTTGAACAACTAAATGGAATAGATACTTAAAGGGGTTGAAAAAAAAAATCCTTTTTATATTTTCAAAATTTGATAACACAAGAAATATTAGTTTTATTATTTCTTACCTACATAATTATGTACATAAGTACACAGAAATACCGTGTAATAAATTTTTTGGTGCAAACTACTACATGCATATTATGAATGACCAACAATTATTTTTTAAATATTTTATTAAATTAATTCAAATTCTTTGTAAGATAGTTGGTGCTACCTACATTTTCCATATGTTGGTTTCTCTTTGATGTTTTTTCCTATGCAGAGGAATTTTTTCTTTGATCTTTACCGCCAACACAAAGTAAGCGTTTCTATTAAGAAAAAAAAGGTATTCAAGATAAATACAATTTATTTCAATGTTTTTTTTCTTTTAATCTTTTTAAGTCTCTTGGAAGAAAAAATCCGAATGTGCTCAGTACAATATAAATTTTAAAACATAAAGCCTTAGTTAGTTGAGAATTTTTGCCACATATGTGTATATATTGTGTTGTGTAAGTGAATGTTTGTATAATATTTATATGTATTTCGTCAGGCTTTAAGAAGCTCAGAATTTCAAAACCATATATTTTGTTCCCAATTATATTATATATAAAATGTATGTACTTAATGCTTATTTCATGTAAAGGTTGAAAA
This sequence comes from Hybos culiciformis, assembly GCA_964007475.1. Classification (NCBI taxonomy): domain Eukaryota; kingdom Metazoa; phylum Arthropoda; class Insecta; order Diptera; family Hybotidae; genus Hybos; species Hybos culiciformis. The sequence goes on from OZ023274.1 coordinate 106,076,303, forward strand.
GTTATATCAAAGAAAATTTTCTTTGGTTATATTTAATATATTATTTAATTACAGAGAGACATTAGTTTTCGAAAAGTAACTAAAAATGAATAAATTAGATACCTACACTTTGTAAAATGAGGTAATCCAAGTTTTAAATTGCTTTCTAAGATATTGTTTTGTACTAATGAATGTAGTATGATGTTTGAATTAGGGTTGCCAGAAGTCCCGGTTTTCCGGGATTGTCCCGGTTTTCATGTCGTTTCGTGACGTCCCGAAAAAGGTTCTCGGGACGCTTAATTGTCCCGGTTTAACATTTTTGACCAAAAAAAAATTAATAAATTTATAAAAAATGTGCCACTTTGTTCAGGTTATGTTACGCTTTGCTTTCATTTTTCTAATTCTCGATCCTACATTACATCAATCCAGCCTATAAAGATATTGCAGGGTAGTATTTGTTTATTTATACATTTTTGCTTTTGTTTATTTAGATTTATCTTATACCTTCAAGTTCAAGCATGCCAAAGAGAAAGTGCCAATTTCTAGAAAAATGTACTACAGAATTTCCTTTTATTAAAAAAGGCAAAATTTATATGGAAACGTATTGTAGACATATTGCAATTCAAGTTTTAGTATAAGTCATGGTTTATCCGACATTAAAAATTCCATTCAAAGTCAGAAACACAAATCTGCAGTTGCTTCGGCAAGAAAATGAAATGAATATTTATATTTTTTGTTCCTAATTTGAGTTATTAATTTTAAGATATTATTTAATTACGTACTTGACCTTGTTACCATTATTACGGTCCTTTTTTTATATAAATAAAATATTTTTTATAATAAATTTTATTAATTTTGTAAAAAAATTCTTTTTGTCCCGGTTTGTAGTGGGGAAAATCTGGTAACCCTATTTGAATGTTTGATGTAAACATAATAAAGTGATGAGCATGAGTTGTTAACAGGTTCACACCAGATCTATAAAAAAATTGTTCTTTTTATCAAACCGGTTTCTTCGGAATCAATAAATTTTCAAATTAGCTATTAGGGTCTTACGCATAGATTACATTGGATAGTAAACTGCTAGTATTTACATTATTGTTTTAATTTGCTATAGTATTAACTGGTTCACATCTAAAAATATTTGCAGAACAAAAGTGGAAATTTCCACTTGAGAAGTGGAAAGAACTTGACAATTCTAAAAAAAAAAATAGGTGTAAACAAGGAAATAATTTGTTTACTAGGTAGGTATCATGATTTCTAATAAGATTTTTAATTCTTTTTTTTTTAATATTAAATTTTAATATTAAACCGAAAATCTATCCACAAGATGCACACTGAGTTTTTGTCCAAAAAATCAATTTTTTTCGCTCTTCTTTAATTTTTTTCTCGTATCTACAGGGCTGACAATCAATGCATAGTTTATCATACCTACATTATACCTACATACATATAAAAGAAGTCATAAAAATAATCTTAGAAACAGTACCTACCTATCAAACCGATATATTATTCTTTTGGTCGGCGATAAAACAGACAAAATATAAAATCACCGTCATACAAATACTGAAATAGCACTGTATTTTTTGACGGACGCCGCTTTTAAAAAAAAAAAAAAATTTTTGACGGCGATTATTCAGACAAAAACTGAAATATCGCCGGTATTGAATTTCGCCATACACGGCGATAATTCAAACGGCGCTATGTCAGTACACCATTTAAATACCACAAATTTTTACTTGTGAATCTAATTGTAAAAAAAAACTGATAATTACTAAGTAAATAATTAATAATTTCATATTTTTTGCTTATTTTTCAGGTTTTTCAATTTAAAATTCGATAACTGCAACCTGCCACATAATAATATTTATTGGAATCAATTGTCGTTGTCAGAATATTTGCAGTTACTTATTACATATATTAAATCTACATACATACCCACATATTATTTTCATAATTTAATTTTGTAATTTTATATTATTTAAAATAGATTTAAAAAAATTAGACAAAATTTCATAACATCTCGTTAATCAAAAATTTTAGTAAAAATAAAAATAGTCCAGTGCCTTATTAGATGAACGAACTGACTTTATAATGGCTGCAAATATAATAAAATGGTGGAAACATAAAATTTTACAAGGATATAACAAATTATCAGTCTTACAAGAATGTCCAACAGATTGTGAAGATTTAATTCATGACAATCGTGCATCTTGTAGCAGTGCACCCCCTGATTTATTACATCACAATATTTATAGTGGGAGTAGTAGTGAAAAAGAAAAAGATATTAAGACAGACTACAATGAAACTAAAATAACAACAAATTCCGAATCGCCATCACCAATAAGAAGTTTAAAAAGTTTAACAGATAATAATTTCTCACAAAATGAATTAAAATCTGTTCAAAATATAGAAAAAAAATTGAGAGATGTTAATTATGAAAGATCTAAACATGAAATAAAAAGTAAAGAAATTCAGGAGAAAATAACTACAAAAGCAAAAAGCCGGATGCATCTCGAGGTAATTTTTATTTACTTTTTTACAAAAAAAAAATTAAAAAATGCCGTTACTAAAATTCTTGTAATTAATAAAATATTGATCCATATCTACTTTTGAATATGCTCAATCCTGTTCACTTTTACGTGAGCTAAAAGATAAGACTACAATTCCAGGTAATAGAGTTGAAGCTCCCAACCAGTTAGGGGCCGGAATTTTTTTCTTGCAAAAAAACTTAGCCCTCGATTGTATTCGAGGATTCGATGAAAATAAGAATCCGTACAAGCAACGTTAATTGAAGAAACGTAAAACAATGTTAAGTTAAGACCTCGATTGTGATCAAAGATTCGAATTAGAGGTACAAACAGATTTCGATTAAAGTTGGCATATAGTTACAATTATAGGTCGATTCCAGGAAAATAAAAAATATTAGAATATTGTGTCGAAAGAATCAAAAAACAAAATTTATGTTTCAATGTTAATTTCTTGCTTCTTTAATAAAATTACAAGTAATGCTTTGCTTCTTCAATAAAACTACATATCAGTATTTTTTTTTCTTAATTTTAGGAATTTACATGCGATGTTTCAGTAAACTCGGAGGGAAATCAACCACCATTGCAATTCTCTTTCACATTTTATGATTTAGATGGATATCACAATAAAATAACAAAAGATGATATTACAGGAATTGTTTATACAATATATGATTCGATTGGGAAAAATTTGATTGTGCCTCATTATGGCAGCAAAACAATAAATGTAAGGTTAACTGTCAGTCCAGAAAGCAAAACTTCTGGAAGATTAAAAAAAACGCGCTCAGCTGGTGCTAATAACAGAAGACCGAATCGTTGGAGGCCCAAAAAATTGATTAAAACAGATAATGAAGACGAGGAAACTGATTTCAGTGACAAAAGTGACTTTAAAAAAAAAAAATCTCCCAAAATAAAATCGGAGCATTTAAATATGAAATCTAAAAAGTTTGAAGAAGAATTATATGATAATTTTTCAAAACAATTAAATGTCAATAAGCGTTGTAATGAATCTATTTATGTAGTTCCAAAAGAGAACACTAAAGCAAAAATTTTACGTAAAGCGAGAAAACAAAAACCTTTGCAACAACAAACAAGAGAATCAAGGCAAAGAAGTTTGTCACTTGGAAATGAATCACGATGGAATAATAAAAAATTAGTTGAGGATCGAAAAGACTCGAAAAGTACTCCTACAACATCAGGGAAATGTTATAACACCATCAAGAGAGAAGAACTAATAGATATTATCCGGGAAAGCATGGAAAAAAATCGTCTTTGTTTCCAGTCCAAACCACAGGCCACAGTTAGTCCTATTAGGCATCGTTCAAATACTGTTTCAAAAATTGATTCGGAAAAATTAAAAAAGCATTACGAAAATCATGATCAGCAACAACACCATCACCACGGAAGCCACCATATACCTATTTATCATCAACAACTACCAATAAATCCTGTTATTTTACAAACAATACAAAATTCAATAAACACTGGGCTTGAAAAGCAGCAAAAACAAAACATGAATTTATGTGGTTACGATTCAATCTTACACGAAAAAATTTGTAATTCCAATGTGCAAAAATCGTCGCCAACACATTTAGTTCCTCAATCGATACCTGTCACATCGTCGCCTGTTTATCAAACCATATCACAAACGTTTTCACCCAAAACAAATGTGCAAAATAGTAAGCATTTGCAACAAAAAATTAACTACAAACGCTATCACAAAAAAATCAATACGAATTATATTGAAATTACTCCTGAAAATGGGTACAACCTTTTACCTTCTACACCTACATCAACTTCAACTAATATATTGTCAACCCAAAAACTTAATATAAATTTATTGAATACTTTAAATCCAGAATTAACTATTGAAGAAAAATTAACTCGCACAATAGATTGGTTGAATAATAAAGATAATGAACGAGATGGAACAAAATGTAATAAAAAAGACGCTAAAAATTATGATAACTTGTTGTATGCAAAATTGAACGAAAAATTATTAGCACATCAACAAGTCACGGATAAAAGTGGCGAAAAATCATCTGAAAATAATAGAGATGGAAAAAGAAACGCAGATAATAATTCAGAATTTTCTAATAAAGAAAACGAAATGATAAAATGTAATGAGAAATTTTGTCATCTATCTCATGCAGATTCGATCGAATGTGAAAATTTAATAAACGAATCATCTGACAATGATACTATTATGTCACAAACAACAAGTGAAAACAATCCTAGATTCCCTCAAAAAAATTCACAAATTTTTGTACATGAACATTTTCATCACCATTACTATCACTATTAATTAAGCATTGCATTAAAAACTTTTTTTCGTGTGGAAAAATAAACATTATTATTATCAGAATTGTATTAATTAATTAGCTAACAATACGCATTTCGCAGAAAATCTCTTATTTCCAATTTTTTTGTGAAGAGTAAATAAATTCCTTTTCTTAAAAGGAGGATTTCAAAGAATGAATTTGCCTTTTTATTTACTACAAATTTGTGTTTTTTTAATTTAAATATTTGAGTTATTTTATTTCCATAAAAATTTCATTGAAAGTACCTTCACGTTAACCTAGCTAGATACTCATTACAATAATTTTATTTTCAATTTATATATTCGAATCTCGTTGGGTACCTACGTTACGTTTAGAAGCTTGCGATTGTCATGGAATGGAAGTTTCTCCAGATGAAAGAGGAACAATGTCCACGGTACTAACTCTATAAAATCAAAAAAAATTGGTTGGTTTCAATCGCTTTAAAGTATTACTGTAGAATTTTTATTTTTAAGTTGAAAAAGCTTTCGCTCGTTATTTGTTTAAGTTTTTTATAGAACATTATACAGAAACTAACTAACACGTTTACCAGAAAAAAGGGAATCTTGATAATTTCTTAATTTAAAATTTGGCTGCAAACGTATATTGATTAAAATTAAGATTAATTTTGGTAGGATTCGAACCTCAGAAAATATTTAATAAAATTGTTGGTTGTACTTATTTGATTAAAATTAATTTTTAATTTTCTCTTATTCCTCGGGTGGACAAAGAGCTAATTTGTACATATTTTTCTGTTGTTATAGCGACCTTTTGTTGGGGAGAGTAGTACTAGTATTATTCTTGCTGGTACGTGCGCTGTCTGGTTGTTAGTAGCGATATCATGAGTTTAGACCTCTACAGCAGCACTACTTGCATTATTCTTGCTGATACCTGCGCAGTCTAGTTGTTAGTGGCGGTAAACATGGGTTGCGACCTCTTGTTGGGGGAAGCAGTACTACTTGTATGATTTTTGCTACTAAGTGCGCTCTCTAGTTGTTACTGGCAGTAAACTTGAGTTGAAATTCAATTTAGCTTCTCGTGCTGTCGTGGGGGGTTCGAACCTGCGTCTGTTAGTAGACGTTGGGTGATGGTCCGATTGCTTATTTTTAATGTGTCTTGATGGGGAAATGAACCTGCGTCTATTATATTTTAGATGGTTGACCGGTTACGTGTTTTTAATGTACCTACTTGATGGGGAATTGAACCTGCGTCTGTTAATTGTTGGGTGGTGGTCCTGTTGCGTGTTTTTAATGTGGCTTGATGGGGAATGGAATAAATTCCTAAATAATATCAATAAATCTTATTTATTCCTCCCATAGGAACTAGATTATGATTCCTCCTCAATTATTTAAAAATCTTGATATTTTTTTTTGAGGACAATTCTTATTAACTCGGAAAGTAATTTCTCTATACTTCTTTACTATTTTCGACACTCTCGTAGAACCATTTTTCGTCATCACAGCGAGCTGAAATTTGGTACACAGGTTCACAATTGAAGCTATCAAAATTTGAAGCGGAAATTTCCATGGAAAACCCGGAAAATCGGGAAAAATCATTTGAAAATTTGGTACAAATCTGAGTCCACCTCTGTGTGTGAAGAAAAAGTTATTTTCTACTTTTTCATGCGGCCTGGCCTCAGTTTTTTGCAAAACTCGTTTTTAACTTATTTTTTTATTTATTAATTACAATAAGTTTTTCACTGATTTTAAGGATTCTTAAAAAAAATCGATTTCCCCCTCCCAAAAAAATCGATTTCCTCAACATTCTAGAAAATAGCTTGATCAAACTGAAAAAAACACGGGAGTTGATGAAGAAAAATAATTCCAAACAGAATAATATAAATTTCCAGCAGATAAAAAAAATAAATAGTGCGATGTTTCAAATTGCATAGCCATGGTTAGATTGAGAAAAAGAAGGTTGTAATTGTTGAAGTCTCTTAATGACATGCTTAACTGAAGGCTTGTAACCAAAATTTTTTGGTAGAATACCATTGTTCACAGTAAATACATTACTGAAAAGGAGCTTATAATCCGTGAAGCCTCGTAGGGACAATCCAATCTTTTGGTCGCAAAGCATTGGTACGTTCCGAAAATCGAACTTACAATCTATGTAACCCTTGAATTTTTAATTTTTGGGATTATGTATCAAATTTCCTTCCTTACTCGTAGGTTTAAAAATTCTATTTCGATCAATAAAATAATTTTGGAAATCACAATCGCAAAAGCCACACATTTTTTGTTTCATTCAAAAAAATGTTTGTCGAAATTGTAAGTCAGAAAAATTAAAATCTGTTTTTGTTTCAAAACTTTTATTTTAAGTATAATATGCGTACACAATAAAAAATTAATAAGTATACATAACTTAAAATATTAACTAGAAAATAAGATGAAGCATATTATAATTATATGTCTAATCTAGGAAAAAACTCTCACTTTCGATTTTTACTTTATATCACTGAAAAGCAAATTATATATACATTTTTTTTATAAACCTTTTTAGTTTGTTTGAATATTTGAGTTAATTTCATGATTATATTGCTCGAGAGTGAGAGAAGATCCTTGCTAGTATCTGTTTAAAGTTTACTAAAATGTAAAGATTTTTTCTTTTAAAAAAGGCACTACGAGGTTAAGCGAAATTATCGTGGATTATAAATATTGCAATCAAAAAATTTGATCAGTTAAGGAGTTTATTTTGTTGATTATTGGGCAAATTATGGTTTGAATTTATCCTTAATTAATGTGAAATTATATTGAACAATTTAATTTTTATCCAACACGTTTTTTATAATCATATTAAAATTTAATTTTTGCAATTACTTAAATTAGTGAAACAGAAAAATATTCAGCATTTATTCACTATCATTATTTAATGATTAAGTATGTAAATTTAAGTGCACCAAGCAATAAAAATCTTAGATGGATTACAAAAAGTGTACATAAATATCTTCTAATTTTAAATCACAATACCGAGTGATAAATAAGACGCCGGAAATAATTTTTTTATATTTTTAAATTCAAATTAATTATGTATATTCAATTATTGATGTAAGTTTTTCCAATAAAAAATCTGATTTTAAAGAAATTGAGTTTGACTAAAACAATTTTTTGATACACAAGTTTGCAGTGCGTGGAAAAAATGTTTCTTTTAACATTCAATTGTTTAGATGCAAAAACTGAAAAGAACTGATTTATCACATTCTTTTGCATTTAGGTATTTCCCTATTGAATATAAGCACGCTATTTATGTCAAAGGGAATTTATCAAGTATATATATAGGTACATTATGCTAATTTTTTTAAGCTAATAAAAAAATGGTTTTAGAACTTTTAATTCCGCTTAATTTTAAATTAAATTTTGTTACATTTTTTATACAATTATCGCTTCAATACAATATACAATATAGAGAAAATTTATTATATTGTGTATGTCCAATATAGTTCTTTCTTTTTACACAATTGAAAGAAAAAACTTTCAATATTGTAATTTTTTTTTCAATAAACTAAATAGAACTTACTTATATACTATGAACAATTGTTCTAAAGATAAATAAAAATAAATTGATTTAAATGCGATTTTGATTGCATTGTCCTAATAGTTAAAAAACAATATTTTTAAATTGTTAGTTTAACTTAAATTTCGAGTATGTAATCATCAATATATTTACAATATGTCTAAAATACAATCTATGATACCTATATCTATGATTATTTTTTTAATAATAACGTAATAAAATATATATTTAAAATTTTTTTATATTAAAAACCAAATTTTATTTCAGAATATAAATAAAAATTGAGAAAAAGCAGTTTTTACATGTTGTATATTCATCCATTTTTACAAACTGTTTAAAGAAATTTTATGGGAGGCACTAAAATAGCTATACATACTTATAATTTGTTACAAAACAAGAAACAATTTTAAAACTTGAAATGATTGAAGGGAACTTGGATATCATACAGGGAATTCCAAAAATAAACTAAAACTAACTTATTATAATAAATACTTTATTTGATTAACTATATTATATTTTACCTTCTTTATTTCCTAATAAGAAACCGCAGGGGCCCTATTAGGTTCAGAGTTCTGTTTTGAAAATTGTCCGAAAATTCTAATTTAAACTTATGTTTTGATGAATTTCAATGAAAATGGATAATTCTATTTTTGCTCGAATGGAAATTAGAAATGAATTTAAAATGGGAACGGAGTACCTATTAGAAATGTATTATAACTTATCTTAAATACATAATAAAAATTTGCATAATCAACAAAAATTTTTTTTTAATACAGAATAACCACATGTTTTTTGCGTACGTGCCATGGTGTCTGAAACGAAAAAATTAGTAAAATGTAGTCAGTCATGCACTATCGACATAAATTTATGTCGGTGTTTAGTCATGTCTATTTTTTTAGCCACGGTATTTAAAAAAAAAAAAACCGCGTCTAAAAATTTTTTGTCCGATGTCGAAGAACTTTTTGCAAAAATGGAGTCTTAAAATGGAAATTATGCTCCTCAAACTCCCTAGGTCTTAAAATTTGGTTTTTGGCACATAAAGTCGTTTGAAATAAAAATTGCTCTGAGGACTTATCTCTGAAACGTGAGCTCAGCTTCAAAAACCGTGTTATTTTAGACGCGATGACATTTTTCAAAAAACCATCAAGTCTACTTTTTTTTTTGTCATCACATCACTTTTTTTTTTCGTTTTAGACACTGTGTTTATTTATTTTATTGTTCAAAAATTATTTCAGAACCAACCATAGATTAATTTCAAATACGAACATATTGGTCAATTATTCTTCACTTGAAGTGTTTGTACTTCTTCTTCTTATTAGTGTCAAACTGGCATTTGGATCACTCAATGAATATGTCTCTGGTTGGAATACAGGTGGAACGATCATATTTGGATATGCAGACTGTTGTGTGTTTTGCGGCAAAGGCTGATTAGTTGTCGCTTTCTCTGATGAAGGCTCTAATAACGCTGATGAATTAGAAAACATTTCGGACGTTTGTGAATTCTAAAAAATTTAAAAAATTTAAAAAATTTTCATTGAAGATATAAAATTAATACAAGACCTAAGTAACCATTATATGTACATACTAAAAAAGCTTACATAAGGATATCTTTAACATTTTAAAATTTTTGTCAGGTTTGAAATTTTTCTCCTTGAAAAGAATCTTTTTTGCACCTTTTTTGTTTTTTAAAGGTAGTACTACAGAAAAAACCTATTTTGCCCGATCTGTAGTAATATTTTTAAATTGCGCTTTATAGAAAAAAAATGTTTGAGTAAAATTTTGAAAAAAAAAATTGTATTCCAAAAGTCTAGTTTTTCAACTTTTTTTTTCGCATCGCATAAAATTTCGAGTGATGCCATTTAAATGTAGGTAATTTTAACACTTTGACTTTTGTCGCTGCGATGCGGAAAAAAGTCTCAAAAATCATATTTGAAATTCCAAAAAACAGGACAAAATTGCTTTTTTTCGCGTTTTTGGGCTGTTTGTTGGAGTTTCAAAGTGCTATCTACATTTAAATATCTTTCAAAATTTTGTGCGATGCGAAAAAAAAAGTTGGAAAGTAGACATTTGGAAAATAAATTTTTATTCAATTTTTGTTTTATTAAGACAAAAAAGTGGAAATAAGGTTGTTTCTTTTAAATAAGAAAAATATGAAATTTGAGAATAATGTAAAAATGTTGAACAAAAAATATGAAATAAAAGTGTACGTAATAATAGTACGCAGGGTAGTATAAAATTGAAAAAAATTAAGTATCTTAATCTATTGTTATAATTCTGTTGAATAAATTCTATTATTTAAAATAATATTTAAAACTACCTTTTTTACTAAAGGAGAAAAAATTTCATGATCGCAATCGTGATCCAAGCGACTTGAAGTTCGTCCAAATATTGCCCTATGTAAACGCGGTGATCCCAGTAGTTTTTTTTCCTTAGAAGTTTTGTTGGAAAACGGAAATTTAGACAATATTGGCATTGTGGGAGCTGAATTTTTCCGATGGGCTGTGTTCTCAAGTTTTTTATCTTTGAATTCATTATTATATGTTTGTGACTTTTTTAATGAAATTTCATAATTTTGTTGCGATGATTTTTTTGGCAAGGTATTGGGTGAAAATGACTTAAGTTTTTCTTCACTCTGATGATGATGTTTAAATTGGAAAATTCTTTCACTTGAAGTTTTCAAAACATCAAATTTATTTTTGCTTTTTTTAAAACTTCCTCCACGACAATTATATGTATTTTTATTATTGTTGTTTAAAGCATTTACTTCTGTCAGTACTGCACTATTAACAGAATATTTTTTTCTACCATGGCTGGAAGAGCTTCCTGTTATAACTAACTGATATTTTTGTAAATCTTTGTTAGTTTCTAAAATTTTTTTATCGTCCGGTTCATCACCGTAAATAAATTCGTACCCAAAATCACGTAATTTTTGACCCTCCTTTGTTCTTGTGCGTTTTATATCTTCATCATCTGGTTTAAAACTTATTTCGTAATCAGGAGTTTTCGGAAGACTTCTGTTCAAATTTTTGGATAATTTATTACTGGTTAAAGCTGTTGGATTAGAATTAGAAATATTTTCAAAATTTGAACTTATTCTTATTGTTTGTTTATCTTTTTTCTCAACACCAACTACAACACGATTTGTATACATTTCTTTAGCTTCCTCTTCCTGTTTTTGTAGCATTAAGTCTTTTAATGTTACAAAACCTTGCAAACTATTTGTTGTCGGATCCCAAGTAGGATTAGTGGTGTTAATTTTGGGCATAGAATAGTCTAAAGTTTTTGACGTTTGAAAATCGAATTCAACTAAATTAGGATTTGAAGCGTGAATAAAATTGTGTGGAGAAGTCCTTTTCGTCAGTTTTTTAGCGTTGTTCTCTGGTGTTGAAGGTGTTGAGCTCAAACTAACATTACATTGATATTTAGAATCGGCACTAGAAATTGTTATTTTTGGTTCTATTAATTCAGCCATTTGTTTTAAGTTTACAATAGGCATTTGTTTTTTAGATGTTGATTCGACATTAGAGAAAAACAGTTGATGAGATGTGTCTTTAGGTGAATAATTGTTGTCAAAATATGGTGAGTTTGTTCCTATTTGGAGACCAAAACTTCCCCCAGGAACTTTACGAAATGATCGAAATTGAGCTGTTGGAACTGGTATTTCGCTGTTTTTTTTTTCATTATGAACGTTACTATTACCTCCAGTTTTATTAAAATGCAATGAAGATTTCGTTAATTTTTTTAGTGAACCTAAATATTTATTATCTGGTTTAGACATAACAGGTGTTTCAGTTTTTCCTCCTGGGAAATCTCTAGTAGGTGATGTAATTGGTGAAGGAGTACATAATTGCTTGAGGATCTGATCACTGTCATCTCCAGAGCTGTCAGTTTCAGAAAATAGTTCTTTTATGCAATTTTCATTTTTACCATTATCACAAATTTCTTTAACTGTAGCTTTTTTAATCATTTCTATCCATTGACTTAAGGCCTCTCCAGATTCAGCAGCAAAATAAAAGGTCTTAGTGGAATGATAAACTTTGAATGCAAAAGATTTTGAGTGAACTTCTTTTGCTAAACCAACTGTAAATCCTGGTAAAATTATCATGCAATTTGCTTTTGATGCATCTTTAGTCCTGAAACTATAATATTTTTTTTAAATAAATAAATAAATGGTAACAAAATTAAAATGCTTTTTTACCCATATAACACAGTATCTATTAATACAAAGTAAAGCTTTGCCCAAAATGTAATGCCACGCTTGTCTTTAGTACGGCGATATAAATGACCCTGAATATCACCTACTTGCCCAAGTGTTTTAAGAGTTATTTTTCTCCGCTTGGCAATCAATATATTTTTTTTTTTCAAAGTTAGATTTTTACTTTTCAATGGTGTTTGTAATTCAAGTTCATTCACCGTCTCTATAACTTCGACATTATTATTAATACAGCTTTGATTATTTTTATGGAATGGTTCTTGTTGAAAAAACTTTTGGGGCTTTGGGGGTGGCACAGGAACTAGTTGGGGTTCAGTTGAAACTTTTCGCGGTCTTGGAGGTACTGGTGGAGTTGGAGTGCTCAAAAATTCTTTCCGAGGCTCAATTGCAGGCGGCATTTGATCTAAATCATCTGCAGAATCATCGTATGCAGGTGTACTATGACTTTTATCTAAACGTCCTCGTCTTTGATGCTGTTGAATAGATATTGTATTTACAGCTTGGCAAATATTATCATTATCTTTTGTTTTGTTACAAATTATATTTGACAATGCAATCTTAGTACTTTCATCAAAATCGAAAGTATTCGTATCTGCTGATGCGGAAATGCTTTGAGTTTCTGGTTCACGACATAATAATTCATTACATTCATCAAATGTATCTTCTTCTTCTTCTTCTTCATCAGCTAAATTTAACGTAGCAAGAAAAAAGATGTTGAAATACAATCTTTCGAAAATGAATTAAAAAAAAATTATTTTAAATGTATATCAACAGCCTCCAATAGTTGATCTAATTCTGTAATAAATTTATACTGTATAAAAAATTTTAAATATTCATGTAGTATGAAGTGAAAATAAAATCTATTAAAATGCCATTAGAATAAATGTGTAGTAGTATGTAAGCATTAAAAAATAATACTTTTAATAACGTACAAAACAAACCGTGTTGGCAAGATAGCGTGTGGGGGCGAATAAGTTAAAAATTGAACAGTTTGATGATATTTTGGATTTTATGATATACATATAGAAATTACATTGATATTTAAAAATCTTTGCTTTCGAATTTCAAGTCTACTACTAACTAATAGACAAACTCGACATTTTAACATAATCGATCTTAAATTTTTTAAACGAATTTTCAGTTTACTTAGAAAAATTAATCTCATACACATTGCACAAATTATTTTTTACAATCAAAATAAGGTAATTTGATATCTATAAGCTATTTAGTTCGTTACCATAAGGAATTGGCTCGAAAGTTTCCAATATTGTATTGTCAATAAAGCAAATATTTTTATTATCCATTGGATAATCATCGAATTTCATGTTGCCATCAAAGCGAACAACTTTACATACTCCTGGTTTTGATTCGTAAGCCATTTCTAATAATTTGGGTTTGTTGTCAGTTTGCAAATCCGACGTTTTATCTTTGCTGATTTCTGGCATTGAATTATTATTTCCAGTATTAAGTTCATTGTGTTTACTATTATTTGTTATGCCTGAAATTACAGGAAAAATATACCAAAGTAGACGATTGCGTCGTAAAATCTTTTTTATAAAATGTTTATTTTTTTTTTTAAATATTAAAAATTGCTATTTTTTAAAACCTTGGTAAAAACGTAAGATTGGGAATCCCGCAGTGGGATAGTAACATTTAAATGTCCTAAAATGTGAAAAAGAAATTTAATGTAAAAACCAAAATAGAGTTCTTCTGTATAATTTTGAATTGTATTATCTATTTTCATGTAATTTAAAAAAAAAAATATTTTGTTAAATATCTGTTTCTTTGCATCGGATCACCACAAATATTTTTTTTTGATATTAAAATTTTCGAAAAGTAATGATACTTAAAAATTATACGTTTAAATATTTTGAAATTAAGGATTTTTAAAATAAGGAAAAAAAAATTAGAGTTTGGTACGATTTTGATAATAAAGATATCGTCTTACAACCCAATTAAAGGTGTAATTTGAACAAAATTAAACGGTTTATATTTATTATTTATATATATTAAATAGCTTGAAATCGAGAGCAGTTAATAAGATGATCTAAAAAAACTATTCTTCCGAAACAATCTTAATTCAATTTTATAAAACTATTTATAGTACAGAAATACGCTTTTATAGTTATTTATTTCTGATTTTACCTAAACAAGTAGTTGGTCTTGTGGCGATTTCCAATCCATAGCCAAAAGACACTGATTTGTCTCTTAAGCTGGGTGATGAAGGATCATCATCTTGTATGTTAGTAGGATTTTGTCGTCTTTGTTCGTGCCAAATTGGAACGGTTCCAACGCTTTTTAAATATTGAAATTCATCGCCGCTTATTGTATTACGTCTCTGTAATAGTAATGTAGATGTAGGTTTCGGATAATAAATTCTAGCAGCTGATTTCGAATCCGTAGGAGTTAATATATCACTGCAAATCGAATCTGTGTCAGATGAGTTATTAGCAGTATTCGGACTTACTAATTTTTCGTTACTTTCCTTTAGTGGATTTAGTTTTGTAAAATCAGGAGCTGGTAAAAGCTCTGGTCTGGGACTTGGTAAATTGTTTATCCATCGAGCAGTTAATGATCGCTTTTTTGATGGCAGTCGATATGGTTGCATATAGATTTGACCATATATTTTTGTATGTTTTGGTCTTTTCTTTAGTGTCAATAGAATATCTGGGGGTGATTCTCGTAGTTGTAGGATCACAGTTTTATTTCGCCAACCAACAACAGTCTGATAATTAATTTGAACAATTTCATCACCATCTTCAATTTTTCCTGCTGTATGTGCTGGAGAATTGTATTTTATATCAGTAACACGATGAATTCCATGGTGATTTTGTGAAATACTAAATCCTAATTCAGATTCTCGTTTTTTGAGTGTCACTAATTTTAAAGAAGATGGTTGCAGAACCATGGGATCAGTTATATCCTGAATAATATAATCAGCTAGTTTTGCTAATTTTTCTGCAATCATTCGAACTTGATCAACTGGATTCTCCACAAATCGGTCTCTTTGTGCAGTTGTTGCCATTTCATTTGCTAGTCTTAACATATTTTTTCGTATTTCAATGAACTGAAATTGACCTTGGAATGGCGGTCTATCAACCCAGTTTATCACGTTCTTTATTGTAGCTATTGTTTGCGTAATATCACTTAAAATTTGAGTCTCTAATTTAGATTTATCATTATTTTTACTTAACTGTCGATATAGATTCCTTGATCTACTGGCGACGTGTAATGCAAGAAATTGTAAATTTTCCTTATCAAGATTATAATGCTGAAGTGAAAAAAAAATAATAATTGCATTACAAATAGTATTACAAATATTTACTGATTTTTTTATTACTTTCGATAATCATATTCCTTTTTAAATTTTGTTTTTTAATAATTAGATTTTAAAACAACACAAACACCTTAAATTAAACGACAAGTTTTGTTCAATCAATTTTTAATATTGGGAGAATCTCATGACGAGCTAAATTTTTTGTTCCATTATTCCATTGTCTCTTGGTATTTTTTGTCTTGTTTTTTATACGAATTTTGATCTTGTTAATTTGTATTTTTATAAATATGTGCGGTATAAATAAATAATATAATACAAATGCTCGTATGCAATGTTTGTTATTTGCTATTTCGTCTGGATTAATTTTAATAACATTTGACTTACAATGTGTTTAGAGATCAATGATGTTTGACCGTGCGATCTCGAACAAAGCTTCTGTCAACTTAGAACTCTGAAACTGCTGCATTTCAAATTTTATTAAAATTCATCCAGCCGTTTTGCTTATTGTTAATATAAACAAATAAATAATTCAGAATATCTATAATTCTAGACTATGTTGGCTCTGTCTAAAGTATCAATAAAATTAGTTTTTCTTACAAAATTTCTTAAAAGCTCCACGGCCTCTAAAACAATTTCTTGATGTCCTATTGAGTACATTCCAAGTTGCTCCTAAAATCATTAATAATGATTTTTTCAATATGTGCATTATATAAATAAGAAAAATATTTACCAATTCGTAGGGTCGTATGTTTAACAATTGCTGACCACGAACTTCATTATTTGTAAATGAAAATATATAATTGTACATTGAATCATCCAATCCTGTTAAAAAAAATTAAGAATAGTTCTCTTGAAAAAATATTTATAGTTATTATAACTTTATTTTTCAGAAATGTATGAATTTAATTAAGAAATTAAGTTTATATTTAAGATATTCTAGCTGAAAGATAAACAATAGAAAATATTTTGTTAAGCTACAGATAAATAAATAAAAATAAATAAATAAAATGGATAGACCTACAATTTTTTTTTAATTTTATGCGCTTATTTTGTGTTTTAATATATTTATATAGTAAGTCCACTCTAGAGATGAAATATGAGATCCAAAACATTGAAAACAAAGTATGTAATTGCTCGTTCAATATAATGGAACTTATTATATGTATTTACTTTAGAAACATTTTAAAGGAATTATTTTTCAAACTATTAATGAAAAGCAAGTTTTCTTGTATTAATCTTAAAGATATATTTTCCAAGTATCAATGGTGAATATAAACACCACTTGAAACTGCAAGCGAGCTTCAAAATACTTTTCATTGCTCACTTTCATAAGTAAAAAATGAATTTATTATGTAGAGTGATTATCAATTTTATAATTTTGAATGTCAAATTTAAAAATATTTTTTTCGGAATAATTCATACAAAAACAGTTTGGTTTTTTGTCTTTCTTTAAATTCTAAATTATGACCAAAGATTCGAATAATAATTCAACTGAAATTTTCGTTTACAACAGTATTGAGGAATTTGAGAAAAATCTTCCAAATACAGTCGAGCTTCTTCACACACCAAATGGTGATAAGATTTATGTGATCGGAACAGCACATTTTAGTAAAAAATCTCAAGATGATGTTTCACTTGTGATGAGAAATACAAAACCTGGTGCTGTGGTTTTAGAGTTATGTCCTTTGCGATTACATATTTTACAATTTGATGAAGAAACTTTAATGCGAGAAGCCATGGACTTAAGTCCAGAAAAAATAAAACAAATTATACGAGATCAGGGATTAATGAATGGAATGTTTTATGTTAATTTCCTGAAAACGAATGCAAGCATAACCGAACAACTTGGGATCGCACCTGGCGGAGAATGTCGACGGGCTGTTGCCGAAGCTAAAAAATTGAAAAATTGTAAAGTTTTACTGGGTGATCGACGTCTAGATATAACATTGAAACGAGCATTAGGTGGTCTGACTTTATCACAAAAACTTATGCTTGCTTGGTCTATGACAGGTCAAAAACAAATGAAAATAACTGTTGAAGAAATTGAAAGATACAAAGAACGAGATTTTGTACCATTAGAAAGTATGAAAATTCAAATGCCATCAGCTTACAGGTTAAAACGTTATTTTTCTCAGAAAATTGATATTTTGTTTCTCTTCGAGATCCATCAATTTCTTTACAGTTTACTTGGTTATCTTTAACTACCTACCTATTTTATTTGAAATTATTTTTAGGTCATTTGTGACAGAACGCGACATTATTTTAGCGCATTCTTTGATGATTGCCGTGAAATATGTTAAAGATCATCAAAAATTAAAAAATGTTAATGATCATGCAAGAGTTGTTGGAGTTGTTGGAATGGGTCATATGCGTGGAATTCAAGATAACTTTGGAAAAACAACAACAGATCAAGTTTCTCGTTTAATGACGATCCCAAATGAACCAACTCCCCCAAAAAGTAGTACTGGACAAGGCGGATATCCTAATCTCTTTGTAAATTGGATTGGACCACATTTGCCCAAAATTAAAACATTTTTCAAACGTGGAAGGTGAAAAAATAATGGAAAATATTTTTTTCGTTTTTTGGTTTTTTTAATACCTAATTAAATTTCTTTTCATGTTTTTTTTTTTTACTTCCTCACCCTTTAGCCAATCCGTTACTTCGGTAACCGTCCATTCAGCAACGTTGATATAGGCCATCATTAATTTTTTTATATCTTATTTTATTATTTTTTTTATTTTTATTTTATTTATTTTCATTATTAAAAATTAAAATTAAAATTTAATTATATTTATAACTTTACAATGAATACAACATAATACATACATATGTAGGTATATCTAGAAGACAAGTTACAGAAAGCTACAATATTTATTTTGACAGAACGACGTATAGGTATAACGTATAACAGTATAACACTGTTCTCACCACAAAAAAGAGTCCCAAGTTACATGGCTGGATAAAAATTTGACGATTAGAAACAAATAATTATGGCAACAAGAACGACATGTATTATACATTTATACTACTTAGTGCTTCTCATGAAAAGTTTTTGGAATAAAAATATTCTAATTTAAAATCTGTTGTAATTTTTAAATACATTTCTGTATTGTCCTCGAATTACTAGATATTTATTTCTCTGGGTAATTATTTTTTTTAATATTTAAATATTTGTATTTTGAAAAACTAGCCTGCGTAAAGGTCAATTGCCACTTGGACAGTAAACAATAAACGTAACCGTAACAGTAAACAATAAACGTAACCATAAAAGTATTTTTGTTCGTAAGGCCTATTTCTAATGTGTTTTGTTGTTGTGAATTTCAAATACGCTTCCCAGAACGTGTTTTTGAAATATCATTACTGTCAAATTTCAACAAGGAATTTGAAGTTCAGAATATTTAAAAAAAAAAAAACATTATATTAACAGAAAACTATATTTTGATAGTACATAATACATATAGTAGATAAATGTTAAGTAGTAACGGGTAATTGACGAGTTAATAATATATATTTATGGTGTCAATAGAAGTGGAAGCCGATTATAACTAAAGCAAATATTCGCTTGGAATTGTGAGTCGTGATGTTTGTATTTAGCTTTCGCTTTAGCAGTAATTAGCATTGCTGATGCCAGTTTGTTTTTGTTTTGGAAGTACATTTAATTTTTTCATTTTTAAATGTATCGTTTATATTGTATACGAAAATAAAATTTCAATAATTTTTAATTTCTTAAGAATTTTTGTATTGTGCATGTTCTTTGACAATGGAGCTAGATAGCTTGACTAAATTATTGACTTCCAGTGGTTCTAGAAGGACTTCATTATTTGATTTAGATTTTGCTTGTTCTGATCCTGATGGCGATGGTTAGTTTCCAATTTTAGTGATTTTTTTTGTTTGTTTTTTAATAAGCTGCCTTATCATTTGTATTTTGTATATTCTTTATTTATCTAACGTTTTGTCTTTTGTCTACTAGAGACTGGAAAAGTATTTTTATAAATTTTATTATAAATATAATATATATTACTCTAAATAATGTTAGGGAATGTCGATTACATTAATAACTTTAAAATAAAATTAAAGATCACACGGAATAGCAAGTAGGTATCAGGTGGTTTTCTTTTGATCTCATTTCGCTTCCGCATTATATTTTCGACAAATCCATACCTAATCTTTTTACTTTCTGGTTTGCAGAAAGCTTATCCCTGATTTGATCCTATTTGGATCTTTAATGATGATTCATAAACATTTTGTTAGATGTGATGCTTAATAAAATGTGCATAAAAAAGCACACAATAATAATTATTTTATAGTATACCTACACACCATACTATGAAAAAGGAGCCAGTTTTCTGCATTTTTGTTGTAATGCTTTGTGCACTACAATTATTAATCTGTCTGTTATAAATAGTTATATTAGTCTGTGATACTACTTGTAGTAATATCTAGGTATTTAAAAAAAATTAATTATTGAATGATAATTAAGTAGCTTTATTTTTCAATAATTTCTTTTAAATTAACAAAAAATAATGAAAATCAATTAACTTTTCAGATAAATCTATGCAAAGCGATGAGGCGACTGAGTGAGCTACATCATTATTATTAATTATATTTTCTATTAAAGTAATTTCTTTCAGGAAATATTTAAAGATTTTGGAAAAGGAGAAAAACGAATGGAAAGAAATTATAAGTGAGATGCAAAAACCTAGGTAGGAGTACCATATCTTTATAAAAATTTTGTATTATATATTTTACTATGTCAGTAAAAAAAAAAATGCATTTATTGAAATTATTATTATTTATTATAATTCCAAAATCATGACTACCTTCTTTTTATCACATGAAATTTATAATTGCTAAACATTTTATGTAATGTTTGTGTAAAATTAAAATTAATATAGTGTTAAAAAATACCTATTTACTTTTTTGTTCTGTAATCGTTCTATCGGTTTTATCATATATAAATTCATTACCTTTTATATGGTGTTTGTAAGAAATTAAAAATAATTTTTTTACAAGTCAGACTCGAAAGTTATTTTTTCAAATGCATTGAACAAACGGACATTTCGCAGGTAATTGAATGTTGAACATGTATTGAAATATATTCTTGTCCATGAAACATTTCTTTAGAGATGAATGGTAAAAAAAAAAATAAAAAAAAAGGTAGTCGTAGTCTAGTTCATTAAAAATATATTTTTGGAGAAAGTTTCTTAAACTTCATTCAATATGTTTAATATTTTTTCAGGAAGGTTATTATGAGTTACGACCGAACTTAAAAAAATAGCAAAAATCCTATTTTTAATTCTATTTTGTTAAAATTCAACGAGAATGAATTACTAGTTTCACTCGATTAGAAAGGAGAATATGTTTTCGTAGGATTTTTACGTTCGATCGTAACTCATAATAACCCTCCTGAATAACTAAAATTATAATTATTTGTTACTTCCTGATATTTTAGGAAAACTAGTCTAAAGCTTGAAATAACAGAAGATATATTAGAATCGAATCAAATTAGGTATTTAAAAAAAATTCCAGACATTGAAAAATTCATCAATGAGACTGCCAAATTTCGTAATAAAGCAAATTATTATTTGGAAGAATATGACGAAGCAGTAAAAATGCGAAAACACTTGATCGAGATTTATACGGAAAAGCTGAACGATATTACAATTGGTTTAAAAACATCTCATTACAACATCAATATTCATTCAAAGTAACATTTACTTAAATTTTAAAATTCTTTAAAGAAATAGTCGATTTTTATTTAATAAACACTTAAAACTATAGAGTACACTTGTACATGTGGAATTCGATTTACGTATTATATTATATAGACTAAATTTTCTTAGGTATCTATTGGAAATAATGTTTGAATAAAAATGTATAAACTTTACAACAAAACTTTATTTTCCTTATTTAACATTTGCTTGAATTTTATTAAGAAAAATTATAAATTTGTTATTCTTTGCCCCATGCTTCTACATACTTCATTAAATCATTCAGACCTTCAAAGTCAGTTCTACTAGTTTGAGTATCTTTTGTTAACCTTGGTAATCCTTTGCCTACTATTTGTCGAAATTCTTGAAACTAAAAAGTAAATATATTAAGTGGTATTATGCATTTTGATTGAAACAGTATACAAAACATTTTTAAATAGATTTGCATAACATAAATCAGTATATAATTTATATTCTATAAGTTACATTTTGTGCACCGGATAGCTTCCAAACTCCATAACAAAATGTTCCAGTACCAATTATTGCATATGCACTACCCCAAGCTAATGCTCTAAGTGCTAGCGATGTTCCACCTAAAATTTGAATACCTGTTTTATTGTAAATATATTTAAGAGTCGGAAGGCAAGTATTTCACTTTCCTTCAATTAAAGCTGCGGCTTTTATTCCACAAGTCTCTGCAATTTTATGTTCATCTTTTTTGGCTTTGGCTAATGTTTTTGAGAATCCAAAAATGGTGGCACCTCCACCAACTATACTTAAAAATGCGGCAGCTTTAATTTTATTTTTTCTGCTGTCATTAGTTTCCATTAATTAAATGGTTGAATTCTTTCCGATTAAATCAATAATTCAATTATAAACAATCTTTTTCTTTTCTTTTTTTTTTTAAAACAATAATTTTATTTAATTTTACTTAGTTTTTTAATTTTAATAATGTTAATATAATTTGTTTATTTTAAGTTAATTAAAGAAGTTAGAAAAGACAATATTATTCGTAGAAAAGAATGCACTATATTATGTAGTATCAAATCAATACCATACCTATACCAAGTAAGTATGTTATGTTTTGTTTTGTAGGTTGAAAGATATCTTTTAAATTCTATTCAATCATTCAATGAATAATGATAATGATGAAGTATGAAGTTTATTAAAACTTTATTATTTACCTTAACAGTTTACATAATTATTTATTTTCTAAACTAAATTTTAAAACAAAACATTCCTCCGGCTGTCATCTGCTGTCAAGTGCTTTCAGGCTCAGGTGTGCCAGCGCCAGGTCATTAAAAATGATTTGCGAAATGCGAAATGACTATTTTAAATAGGTAGTGTAACTTCTTAGAAAATTTTAAGGATTTTTTTTTCTATACCTATCCTTTTTTTTCAAATAGTTTAAATAGTTTTATAGATTTTTTTTGTTTATTTTACATCCTAGTGAAACTTTGATACTACATACTAAGTATCTACCTACATATGTAGCTCCTGACAACTTTATTTCACATTATATTTATCAAACTTGAAAAGTTGTTCAAATGCTTTAAAAGCGAATATCTAAAGGTAAATGCTAGATAACATTATTAGAGTCCTAGTACTCCTAATTGACCAAATAAGTTAACCGTATTTATTGTGCTTTTACACAAATTTAAATGACAAAAAAATAACCTCATTGATTGAAAAATGGGCCTACATATACCTAGTTTACATGATATGGTTGAAAAGTTGGCGAAGAGGCAGGAATCTGCAATAAAATTTATATGCATACTCCAGTAGCCAGGTAATTATCGTCATAATGACATAATAGTCATTTTATTTTTTCTTTTTCGTTATTTTTGATTTATTTCAATTAAAATATTTATTTTTATTTCACAATTTTGTTTACCAAATTTATATATTTTTTTTTAATTTGCTAAGTAGTAGTTTGTTTTTAATTTTTTCTTGACTTTTTTACGCGCGCGTACCTTAAAATTTTTACTGTTATGTTTTGTACTGTACTTATCCATCTAAATCTGAAACTTATACAAACCATGCAGCAAATTCAAACAAAAAAATTAAAAAGCACTCAACATAAATATATTCACATTAGAAATTTTAATTCGAACATTCTTGATACATACATGTTTTCGCAAATTTTATATGAATAGAAATATGGTGGTTTTAATACTTTTGTTTTAGTGCTTGAGAAAAGAAAATAAGAAATGTGACAGAAAATAGATCCAACTTTAATCAAAGGTAAAATTCTTCACTATGCAATCGTAAAATTCACATACAATAATATTCTCTATATATTTAAAATCTTTTCTTTTTTTTTTACTTAAAACAGACTTAATCTTAAAAAGGCGAACCCACCTATCGAAAAAAGTTATTTTTTCAAACAAAACAAAAGCGTCACATATTTGTTGATGATTTATACTTTTTCTGTTTTTTGTAATTGATTTTTTTTATTCTATTTATCATACGGTAGAAATTATTCGCTTTGTGCCTTGTTTATAGCTACCACAGTAAAGTAATTTTTGGAGGAATGTTCTGGAAACCTATTCACAGCTAATTTTATCTGAAAGTAAAAAATCAAATGCAAAAAATATATAAAAAAAAAAAAATGTTGACAGGTCGGTATCTGAAAAAAAAATCAAATAGGAAGGAAACAATGAAAAAGAATAATAGTTATTTATTTAACATGAAATGCCACGTCAATATATTTTACAACTTATTATAATAACAAATCGTTTATTTTAAAGGCCTCCTGTAGTTGTGCTAAAAGCGAAACTATTAGGCGTTAAAGTTAAGTACCTACATATATAGTTTTAAATTATGATATAAATAAAACGTTAAAAACAACAAGTTAATTTATAAATTGATTTAATTCCATAATAGTTATACTCTAATGAAAGTTTTTTAGTGGAAACTAAACACACTTGAAATAATTTTTGAAGTTTTTAATTGAATTAACTCATATGAAACATAATTTTATCTACTGGAGCTTAAATCTAATGGTTGTTGGGATTCGTCATTTGCATAATAATATTTTCCATTAAAATTAGTTTGATATTGTATTGCATAATATTTAAAGCAATCTGATTCTAAATTGTGATAATCTGATTCTAAATTCTGGTTTTTTTTATATGTTGGACATGAAATTGAATTCTCCGAAAAAATCAATGGTTGTAATTTAATCTTTAACTTTTCTGAACATGATGATGTTGAGTAATGCGGCTCACTTTTTCTACCTTCTACCAATCTTTCTGTTGGAATGCTATGTTTAAAAGTTTTAACATGCTTTCGTAATGAAGACGGATCTGTATAGCGCTTCTGACATCCAGTAATCTTACAAAAATATGGTTTATCAGTTGCATGAGTTCTAGCGTGTTTAAAACGATCTGACGAATTAGAATAGGCTTTATTACATCCTTCGTAAGAACAAATGTAGGGTTTTTCACCCGAATGGGACCGTGTGTGAATTTTTAAGTTTTCTGCTCGAGAAAATCTTTTCTGACAGCCTTCATAAGTGCAAACATGTGGTTTCTCTTTGGTGTGCGTTCGAACATGAACTAACATTTTATAACGGGCATTAAATCCACGATTCATACGAATGCAACCATTCCATTTGCAAAAATATAATCCGTCCGTAGTTGGGATTGCATGAATTTGAGTAACATGATTCGCCAAAAGTTCTAATGATTCGAACAATCTACAAGTAAAAATGTATATTATTTTAAAAGTAATTTTAATGGTGAATGCTTTTTAACTAAGTATCTAAGTAAGTAAGTAACTAAGTATTTTTAACTAAGCATCTTTGGAAATATACGTAAATGCCTTCCTTTTCTTTTTTTTTTGTATCTTTTTATTGCTTTATTAGTAGTAACTCTTCTAGTATTCGTCAATAAGATTTGAAATACATAATAAAACTTGGAATGATAAAGCAAGCATTTATCAAAAACAATAGTAATTTGAATTTCTAAGTGAACACACTGAGAATTGACTCCTCGAAGCGAACCGATTCAATCTCTAGTTTATTTCGTTTTAATGAACTGCCTTATGATCCAAAAGACTTTCAATTGGTCTCAGTTTTAACTCTAGTTCACGTAAATGGACTAAAAATAATTATTTAATAGAATAACTAATGATTCCAATGCTTTACATTTATATCAGCATAATCAATAGGTAGTATCCCATCCTATTGTTTGTAGACTATTTTCAAGTTCTTTCTTTAATACGTACATTTACTTTCAATTCAGATACTTCTAAAAGTAATCAAACATAACTAAAATGTTCTTATAATAATTTTATAATAATGTTGAACGGGAGTACAAAATATAATATTATATATTATATTACATATGTACACACGTAAAAACGTAAATCGTTTTATTTTTTCAAAATTGTACACGAGCTTTGGAAATTCCGTTGATTTGAATCGTTTCGTTTGATGCCTTTCATCAATTACTAGCTTTGTCACAATTAAGTTTTAGTTTTCTTTGGGTACGCTATTTTCATATGATACCAAGGCTTTCTTTTCCGAACTAGCCAACAATAAAAATAATCTTACCTCCAGCAATCTTTCCATTTACATGTTAATTGCTCTTGATCGTCATTGTTTTTATTGCTTTTTGGTAAGATACTTTCGTTTTGTAGATCTCCAGTAACAAAAAAATCTGATACTTTCATGATTACAGATTTTGTACGAACAATACTACTATGGTCGAAGCTCTGTATTATTGGCGTATCCACTTCGGTAGTTGATTTCACTTCCACAAATAAATTATCTAATTTTGATGGACTATTTGGCGGACTTGGGATATTTATGTCACTGAAACCAAATTGATTTTCAAATTTTTTATTTAACATGTAATAATCGTCATACGAACGAGTATAAGGAGGAGTGATAGGAAAATTATTGCTAAAAAAACTTTTATTATGGTAATAATTTTCTATTTCCATATTTATATTTTAAAATATTGGTGTATTTCGTATAATAAAATATATTTTTTGTAAGTTAACCGTTTTAACAAATTCAATTAACTAATTTTATTGATCGGAATCCGTACGAATTTATAAAAGTTTTTTGATACGATTAGTGTATACTTAAATCCGAATAATATTTTCGGCTCTTTATTGTACCGTAGAAAATAAAAACATGAAGAGATAATCTTATTCATTTTTTATGTTATGTTATAATGACTACATAGCACGAAGTTTTTATCAATAAAAATATGCTAGACATAATGGTGGGGTGGCTTAAGGGATCTAAAAATGTAGACTTTATAATGTAATATAAGTCGGTAATTATTTCCGTTATCAATATTATTCACATTCATATATTTATTTTCATATATTAACAATGAACTTTGAACAATAATTTTCACCTATTTCGAAATCCTTTATAAAAATTTGTATTGATTCAACCCAATAATGTTTGACTTGAAATAAATGTTAAATTTGTAGAATTAAATCTTGGCAAAATAAAAAAAAAATGTGTTCTGGATTTATACTTCACTTCACACTTTGCAGAAAAACTAAAAAAAAAAAAAAAAAACTATTCTCACATAACTTTAAAACTAGTAATCGCCCCGTACCTAAAATTCGAGTAAAAGTAGCTTTAATTTGATACAGTTACGCGGTTTTCGCGGGTTAGTCGCGATTGGACATGATGGAGAAATGGTCTATGACACCCTCTGCACTCGGAAGCCTTTACATGAAAAACACTCAATTTGGTTTTTTTTCGCGAATTTTATCGCGATTATCGCAGGTTAGTAAGTATCAGCTTTCAATATGATGAATTTTATTTTTAATTTATAATACATATTCAGGGTTTTTCACGGGCTCGTCGCGATTAGATATGATGGTATATGGCACGCCCGTACCCGAAAACCTTAGCATGAAAAAACATCCGATTTGGTTTTTTCACAGTTTTCACGAATTTCTTGGGTTAGTAACGATCAGATTTTAAGGGAGTGAATTTTGTTATTTGTATTATTTGCCGTACCCGAAATTCCATGCATAAAAAACATTCGAGAAATGTATGCAAATATAGTATAATTATGTTTTATGCTATATGCTATATGTACATCATTTTTTTTAAGTTTTTTGGAAATCTTAAAAAAGTTTTGTATTTAAATAAATTCTATAATAACACAATAGAACATACCCAACTAGCAAATTAGCTCTATAAGAAGATTCAATTCTTTTAGTAGAAAGCTTATGTATTCTAGTAACTGTCTATTAAGTATCACGAATCCTGTTATAACCTCAGAAGTGGCGAAAATTATAAGTATAATTTGTTATATAAGTATCTATAAATGGGTTAGTAAATGGCTAATAACATTCTTGAATTCTGTGATTAATCCCATTATTAGCCTGTATAACACTTTTTTTCATGAAAGAAAAGAGAAGGACAGCCATAAAAAAAAGAAGTGCATAAATATAGTATATAAAAAAGAAAATAGTTAAAAGAAAAGGAAAACCAATAAAATATAATAAATAAATATTTAGATGGGTATATGTAATGATAAAATAAATGTATTTGTATTTAATTTAACTTGTGCACATTTTAATTTTTAAATGTGTATTAAATTAAGTATATACAAAACTATTGCAATTGTTGAAAAAAATAAAATTGAATTTTTTTTTTTTTCATGCAATTGAAAAAATAATGCAATTTTTAATATTCTAGGATTAATAAATATGAAAACCTAGTGAAATTTATGATATTTAAATTATTTTAAATTTAAAAAGGCATTAAATTTGTTAAAATTTTGGTACATTTTAAAGTCATATAAGCAAAGTATGAGTAAAATGTAGTTTGCCATGGCACAAATAAATAAAATTTAACTGATGTTCTATTCTTTTTATGTAGTTTTTTGAATTCATAGATTTTTTCAAAAAGAATCAACAATTTGCCAAATAATAAAATATTTAGTTCTTCAAACAAACTTTTGCGTTTAAATAACTTCAATTTCCATAAAGTATTTTGTTCCTATATTCGGATAACCTATGTTATTTTTAGGAACTTTTATAGAAAGATCCCAAAATTTTAAATTATTTCCTGTTTCGAAGTGGCGACATACAGTCAACCCTCCTACAACGCGAGAGATACGTTCTTAGAAAACGTCGTGTAGTAGGCAATCGCGTTGCAGGAGACATGAACTCTATAGAAAAAAAGGGGTTAGGTTCCAAGTATAAAAAAATGCAATTAAATTAATAATTAAATATACTCAAGATTTTATTAGAAATCCTTCAATAAAATTATAATAAATTAATAAAAATTAACAAAATTAAAATTAAGAACTAAATAAAAATTCAAATTTATAAAGATTAAAATGTAAAAAGGAATATTGATGAATATAAGAATAATATCACTGCTAACCGGATTATGCCGCGAACGTTTTGCTGGTGCTATATCCGAATCTGAACTACTAAAACAAGAGATAGGTTCGTTAGCTCTTGCGGTCGTTTAAAACATTCCGAGATAAGCGATTTTTTTTAAAAAATAATTTTTTTTAATCACGTTCTAGGAAAAAAATCGCGTTGTGAGAAAAATTGCCGCCATTTATGAATCGCGTTGTAGCGAAAACGCGTTATAGAAGTGTCGCGTTGTATAGGGTTTACTGTACTTAAGTTTTGTTTATTGATTTTTATTTTTAAGGATATTATTTTTAATTTTTTCAATTGTTAAAAAACACTAAAAAAATGTTTAATAGGGATAAAAATTAATTTAATTTTGTGAAACTAAAATAACAAATAAAAAAAATTAAATAGTCGTTTTTCATTTTTGAAGCAAAAATTAATCAAAAACGAATTTTCCTTATTTGATTGGAATTATTTTTTTAAAATTAATACTTTCGTGTTTTTTTACACGAAAGAGGTCTAGTGAAGTTAAACTATTCACTGGTATCATTCACTATAAATTTTTCATCACAAAAAACTAAAATGGTAACCAACCTGTCTGTATTGCCATGTCTATAAATAATTTAAAGGAACATTTTGGAGTTCTAGGTACAATTAACAAGGATAAAAAAGTGCGAATTTTTAGACAAAACGGAAGGTATTAAAAATTCAACCTTACAATAAAGAATGCTATTAAATTCTTAGTCAGTAGTTTGATTTTATTTCCCAAAATAATTAATATTTTCTTAACAACGTAAAAATTCAGAAAATAATAATTATCCGGGAAAAAATTCTCACAAATTCCACCCAAGGATACGTCTAACTAAAAAATCCTTTAGGTTGATTTTCCGATCATCATACTCTTTTATTATTTCGGACCATTTGAACCTTTCAACCCTTACACAATAATTTTCTATTTCCGTACAATAAGTGCATCATTTTAAAATCATGAATCTGCAAAGAATTTCCGCAAAATTATAATAAAAACGTCAACGTAAAGCAAGTCAAAGTGATAATTTTACAAACAATAAACTCTCTCAAGTCCTTATTATATTTATATGGTTAGGGGATTAGTGCAATAACCTGGTAACACGGAATTTAAATTATTTTTGTTATTGTTTTTAAAAGCATACGGCAAATACGCATGAAACTATTTTTGTCCTCTTTTCTCATAGTGCAAAGTAAAAAACAAATGTAAAAGTTACTAGCAGGATCACGGCCGGCATTAAAGAACACTTTTTTTCCTCTTTTCTCATAGTATGAAGTGAAAGAGAAAAAAAATAGTTTTGTTATAAAAATAAAAGCTAATAGCAGGATCACGGCCGGTATTAAAGAAAACTTTTTTTCCTCTTTTCTCATAGAACGAAGTAAAAGAGAAAAAAAATAGTTTTGTTATAAAAATAAAAGCTACTAGCAGGATCACGGCCGGCATTAAAGAACACTTTTTTTCCTCTTTTCTCATAGTATGAAGTGAAAGAGAAAAAAAATAGTTTTGTTATAAAAATAAAAGCTAATAGCAGGATCACGGCCGATATTAAAGAAAACTTTTTTTCCTCTTTTCTCATAGAACGAAGTAAAAGAGAAAAAAAATAGTTTTGTTATAAAAATAAAAGCTAATAATAGCAGGATCACGGCCGGCATTAAAGAACTTTTTTTTTCCTTTTTACTCATTTGTAGGAGGTAAAAGAGAGAAAAAATAGTTTTGTTATGAAAATAGAAGCTAATAGCAGGATCACGGTCCGCATTAAAGAACTTTTTTTTTCCTTTTTACTCATATGTACAAAGTAAAAGAGAAGAAGAATTTTGGGATAAGATGAATTCTAATAGGAAGACTGAAACCGGCATTAAAGAGCTGTTTATATTTTTTAATGAAATAGAATTCTTATAAATGTTGCATAATAAGATCACTATGATTCAGTATCACGAATCCTTTTACTAGAATCTTATACAGCTTATAAGTGGTATAACAGTTATTTACAAGAATAATCTGCTAGTTGGGTAGTTAACGTTATAATAACACAATTGTTTACATTTGATAAAAAATATAATTTGTGACTAGGTACAGAACTTACATAATTAATTACAGATCTTTATATTGAATAGCAATCCTATAGAATTAGCCTTATACAATTATTTTAATTAAAAAAACTATATCTAATTATTTTATTAAGTACAGCATACGCATTTAAATATCATTCTGTAGATGTTTAGTATGTGGCATGAGATCTCTTTATACCTATAATTTCTTTAAATGGATTTAAAATTAGTAAAATAAAAAAATATACAGAATATTTTTCCTTCACAGGTTACTTCGTTAACCCCAAAAACATAAATAACATTATTGTTCTTCAAATATATTAAGAATATTATTAGAATATTATTAAACTAAAAATCTTGTAAAAAATTTCAAAAACTCTTACTTAACAGCAGATAATAGACTTCGTCGTTAACCTTTATTATACAAGCTGATCAACATTTTGATCATTTTGAAGATTATAATAATAGTTTTTACAAAAAAAAAAAAAAAAATATTTTATCGGTATACGTACAAAGTTGCACCACCTATTCTTTTCTATTTTTTTTAGATCATTACATATTACGCCATTTTCTAAACATTGCTAATAAAATTAATGAATGAATGTATAAATTTAATATAAAAAGCTTATCTTAAAAATATAATTTAATTATAGTCTGAAGAAAAATCACAATAAAAATGCATGAACTTTTTAATCAAAACTAATGTTTGAATAATAACAAATTAAGTATGTATGTATGTATATGTATATTATATTATAACGTATGTAGTATAATAAATTATAATGAATCCATAATAAAAAAAATTAAGCAAAATATCATGAAAATGTATAATGATTTTTATCAGAGCTTCTCGCTGGGGGGTTCTTTTCATAATAATTGTTTATTAACACGTAATTATTTGCCTTAAAAATATTTTTTTATGATTAATTTTCAGAGTTTGTGAATAAATTAGGATCTATATTTGTTTCAAAACTAAATTGTTGACTTTCAAATTTTTATTTTCTATTTCTTATGACATCGCAAAGTAAAGTTATATGTTGGACTTGGACTTGAATGAGCAAAAATAAACACATTTACAATTACTTGGTTAATCCGATTTAAGGTTTATAATTATAAAAGATATTGGATTTAACATTGATTATTGGTATCGACCTTCTAAAACGTATCATAATGACGTTTCTTCAATTGAGTTTGTGGTTACTAATATTTACTAATGGGCTGATATCAGTTTGTAAATAAATAGAGTATGTGTAAAAGAATTGGAATAGAATAGAAACTGTCTGCTTCTTTATGGCTTAAGGTGCACCCTTAGCCTCTTAATCTCAAAAGCGTTAAATAATAAAGAAGCACCTTGATTGTTTTAAGACAAAACAGAGAAAACTTAGTTTATCTAAAAAAATAACATATATATATATATACATACTTATACATACATATGTCATATGTATATATATTTGCTGCTAACAGTTCGTATTTAGATGTTATTTACTAATACAGCTTACAAAATATTAATGATTTTAATTTAGGTCTTTTTTTTTTTATCTTACTGCGTAATTCGAACGGCCACAAAAATTTATTAAATATTAGGTATAGGGAGGTAACAATTATAATCTCTGAGTCAGAAAAAAAAATGAATAAAGTTTCTGATTAACCTCGATTCCGCTTGTCTACTGAACTTCGGACTCTCTTTCTTATCAATAAAATAAAGTTGCCATTGTCATTTTAATATAATGTATGAATTAAAAAATATTAAATATTTTTTTCCCTTTGTCATTTTCATGTATTAAAAAATGCGAAAGGTGTACTGTACAGTACAAAATATACAAAATGAACCATCTACTAAGTATTATGTAACTTTAAAAAAAAAACTGAAGTTAATTTGTTTTGCTAATGCTGCTTTTTTTCTGAAAGTTTATAATTTTATTTAAACTATGTGTTTGATAACTAAAATTTAAGTGTTTTAATAAAGGTAATACCTACCTGCACTACAAATTATTATTATTAGTAAACAATATAATATATTAACTTGTAAATTGAATTTTTTCATAATTTTTTTGAAGCAATAGACATAAACAATCTAATAAATAATTGAAAGGAAAACTAAAGCATTTATGTTTAGAATTAATATCACAAAATTTAAAATTATTATATAAGTTTGTTGAGTCTCCCAATAGAGGAGCATTAATATTATAAGAAAATTGAAATTGAACTCTTTTCGCTTTACTTTAAAGATAAATGGGTAATATTTGTAAATAAATTAAGAAAATAAAGCAAATTGAATTGAATTTAATTGAATTGAAAAAAAAATTCTTTGGAAAGGAAGAAAATGTGGTACAAACGTTTAACGTCATTGAACTTTCAATTCAATGCCTATTTCATAATTTTGATATATATAACCAATATATAACAGACTTGAAATAAAACAGAGCAATACCTAAAATATAATGAAAGTTTTTGAAATTTTTATATTTTGATTTCAATGTAAAATTGAAATCTAATCTTCATTTCATAAAGATAAGAGAACATTTTTTTACAAATAAGATTATGTGTATTGGTACGTATAAAAAAAAGTCTAGACATTTTTGGTCCGGTTCTAAAAATTTAAACACACAAGTTTTATTGCCTAATATTAAACGCTTATTTGATATTTATCATGAATACATTTTTTTTATTATTAGAGTTATTAAATTATCCCCAATGTGACATAAGACCTTGTTGAACTGATAATTTTATTTATAAATTTACTTACACATATGTTACGTACACTTTGTTGTCTTATTATTCGCTATATACTATATTAATGTCCCAGAACTGATTTTAGTTTTTTTTTTTAACTTCAATTTAATTTTAATCTAAGAAAGTTTCATTTCTTCCAAGTCCAAACAAAAAAGCAGCTAAAAGTTATAATTAATATGTTACTTATTTTAGATTAAACAATAATTTTTTCTTCAAGTCCAAATTTCCAAGCCCAAAATGTACCTAATTTCATCGTAATTCTTCACAAAGCAAATTTAACTAGTAACTAACATTTTCTTTTGCGATAATACACGAAACATGTCAAAAATGACGGAATGGAGACCAGAGTACGCGAAAAATATGTTTTTGCTTACACATATCTTACGTTCACGAGTCCCGCAAAATAATTTTATGATCAGAAAAAGGTATTTAAATAAAATAAATTTAAAATTTTTTAAATTTTTATGATATTATGTAAAAGTATTTACTTCAACATTGGTTTAAAAAAAAGACAGTAACGAACAATCAACTTGTATAAATTAATTTTTTTTTAATTTTTCGAACGTAAACATCATGTAAAATAATAAATTTCAAACTTTCAAATACTTAATAAAAATGCGGAAAATTGTTTAATTTTTTGAGACATTCGAAAATTATCATTAAATTAGAAAAAAAAATATAAGGAAAACTATAATTTTTATAATAATTTATAGAATTTCAATTGAAACCCACTTTGTTTGATTCAAATCTTGCAAAAGATATTTACAGAAATTTTGTAAACTCCAGTATTTCTGGTGATACAATATTTTATTAATTTTAGAATAAGAGTTGGAAATGAAAAAAAAATTTCAAGTTCACATTATATAATTAAAAAAATAAACAAATATGTAAATAAACTCGATTGTAGGAATTGAAAAAAAAATGTAACCCCTATTTGAGTGCAAGGTCACGACTGGAGTCCAAAAATAGATTT
Organism: Hybos culiciformis; assembly: GCA_964007475.1. Taxonomy (NCBI): domain Eukaryota; kingdom Metazoa; phylum Arthropoda; class Insecta; order Diptera; family Hybotidae; genus Hybos; species Hybos culiciformis. The sequence goes on from OZ023274.1 coordinate 106,110,978, forward strand.
AATGAAAACTGGTATATCGGTTAAGGAAGGAACCTAAAAATTTATTCAATCGAAAACTACCGAAAGCCAATTTTCATCAATGTTACTTTTCAGCCACAATCCCGAATTCTTCGATACAGTTGTGAGCATTTACCTGACACTAAGTCAAGATATTAGCCCTTAAAACAGTGAACAGTTCCAACATGGCAAATCCAAAACTTTCGATTTTGCAACTAACATTATTAAAACTGCATTGCAAAAATTACAATTTCAGACTTCAATTTGACTCGAAAATAATCAACACTGGAGTAACTAAGTATTTTATTTTGTTTCAATAAAAATTTCTAGATATTAACACTTAGAAAACAAATTCACAACTAAATCTAGTTTTTTAGTTTTCAAAAATAAAGTAAAAGCCAAAAGATTTTCATTCTTCCAAAATTAATAATTTTGTATGCGTGGGGTCAGATATTTTTTATCTATTTGTGCATTATTATTTTTACGTCAGTTTTTCTTTATGTAAATATAATATTAATAACTATTCTAAAGAAGCCACTTTAATCACACACAATCGAAAACAAAATAATCATACCTATTTAAAATTAATTGTAGTATATTACCTGGTTCGTTTTTGAAACAATAACAGCAAAAAGTTGAATTTAATCAAAATAATTCTGAAATTTCTGGTTTAATCTGAAGAGAATAGGGATAATTTAATTTAAAATTTGGAGATTTTTGAAAGTATTGAGACTTTATCTGAAGTATTGCAAAATTTGGTTTGTTCTTTTTTATCACACTGTTGTCTAAAGCTTAATAAAACGAATCTTAAAATTTTGATTTCTTTCTGACCGAGAACATACAGTTGAGATATCTCTAAATTAAAATGTTATTTTTTTAAATTTGATTAAAATGACAACATAAGTAGCAATTTTTGTTAGTTTAAGACGATTAATATTTTAGAAGCAAAATGTTAGCAATAATTTTCTACACTAGATAAATTTCGCTTTTTTTCAATTTGAAAATAATTGTCATATATATCTTTAAAAATTGGTATTAAAATTTATTGGCATTCATTATTATAGTTTTTGAAGCTAAATGTTAATGTAAATTTTACATTACTTTTAGGTTATAAAGTAATCAAATTTTAAAAATTGATATTTTATGCTGATGAAATATATTTTAAAAACAATTTTCTCCATTTGTGGAATATAAACAAGAAAGAAACACTAATTCCCTGCTTGAATGGGAATATCATTAATTTTAATTGTAACTGGATTCAGATGACTATGTTGAATGTTTTTCTCGTCTCCGCCAGCCCCAGTTTCCTTTTTTAAACCTTTTACTTCCTTAGTGGATTCATTTTTCTTATTTCGATCTAAAACATAAACGAAATGAGAATTTTGATTAAAATATTGAGCAATTGTTTTCTTACTTTTGCGTGTTCGCCTTTTCGATCGAGATTTCAATATTGGTTTTAAAGGATCTTTATTTGGATCAAAGTGGGCCTCCAATAAATCAATTAATTCTGTTTTTTCATCTGTTTTCAAATTATTTAGTGGTTGAATTACCTCCGCTAGACCTTCTTTGCGTTTCTCATTCCAGACTGCTTTCAAATCTTCTGCATCATAACAATTTTCAGAGAGAACAATCCGAAATTTAACAGCTTTGACTCTATTATACAGATTAGATTTGAAATATTGAAAGAAAATTGGACGATATGAACTTTGGCGCTCAATGTTTTTATTCTGAGCATCTAATTGGCTTAAATCAATTTCAATAGGCTGACTGAATTCAGTTATAATCTTTAGAACTTCCTCCTCTTCTACGTTATTGTTTTCCATTGCGATCTCAGATTTTGGAAATTTAATATTTTCATTTGCTAATTTTTGGGCCAAATAATAAATTACTTTTGCTCGCACAGCAGCATTACCTTCAAATAATTGATTTGTCTTCTTTCCATTTTCTAAATTAAATTCTTTTTCATTTAACAATAATTTCACTAAATTTCGTAAATTGAATGATTTAATAATATCAGTATTCTCGAATTTTTTTTTGGCCAGCTCATAGCCATTCATGAATGACTTAACAGTTTCAAAAAATCTATCCAATAGTCCGTACCGTTTAAATGCCTCCAGCAGCATATATGGAAGAAATTTTCTTTCTTCGTGAAAGATTAATATTACACCGTTAGATGACTGGTTTGTTTTTTTCAAATTCTCAATCCAGTCCAAAAAGTCTTTTAATGTGGCTACTTCAGATTTTGATTTCAAGATCTAAAATAAAAATAAACGTAAGTTAAGTAGGTGCCAATATTGATACAAATTAGAACAATTATTAATTTTATCAGTTGAAAAATTTTGAAGAGCTTCAAAAAATTATTTAGAAGTTGAAAAATTTTGAAGAGCTTCAAAAAATTATTTAGAAGTTACAAACGATTTCTTAGTCTGCCCGATTTAAAAATTTGCTAATTCTATTTTTTAAGATATTTTTCGGGATTTGGAAATTTCGGGATTAAATACCCAATCCGAAGCAATTTCAAAAACTTAAATTGCATGAGAATTAAAAGTAACCACACTTGATCGAACATTTATAGTGAGATTTTATTATTTAATTTTTATTTTCTGTCCACATTACTTATTAAAACTGGGTAGGTAGGTAATAGGTACTAATCAAAATGAATTGAAGCTAAATAAAAGTAAAACTAACAAAATGAGCCTTAACATCGCTAATATATTGTAAGTAGATTTTATAATTCTAAGTCTAAATCATTAATCAGAACAAGATTGTAACAAATAGGTTTTGTAATCAAGCTTAATTTAAAATGCTCTTATGACAGAACTAAGAACTAGATTTTTTTTTCTATAATAAAATATTAAGGAGCTTCTGGTTGAAGAAAATAATTTTATGTACCTATTCAGTTCCAACACAGACCCAAAATAATAACATTAACACGACATCATAAAAAAACAGAGATGGCTTTGTTATGGAATGATGAAAAATTATCTCGAAATCGTAAATATGGAAATCATATTTTTACACACTAGGCTTCACTCATAATAAGTGCCACTCAAGTATTTTCTAGGTACACTTAGCTTAACGTTCAAACATTGTACCCATATCCATACCTTTGTAATGTAAACATAACATAAAAGAAAACTGTATTTCACAAACTTTGTAATTACCTTAAAGCTTTGGGTAGACTTCAACATCCTGTAAAAACCAATGGTAACAACTTTAATTTGATGACGCTGTCGTGCAGCTGGATTTAAATTCATATAAGGCATTATGTACTGGGAAAACTGGGAATCTTTCGTATACGCAGCAAGTTGAACAATCTGTTAATAGAAAATTATGTTTTAATAATTATCATTTATTATTACAAAGTAAAACTGATGTAGGTAGGCATACTTCATCGATTAAACGACGTCCAGTTGTATCAATATCAATCCCTACAATGCTATAATTCTGAGTTTCGACTCCCATTTTGAGAAAATTTCTGTAAAAAAAAAAATTTTTTTTTGAAATTTTTCCATTCAAATTCCCATTCGAAATTTACCTTGTTTTATTGGACAAATTTTAAATTAAGTCAATGATGTAGGTACACGTGGCGTTTAAAACGATATCACGTTTTTACTGATCGAATTATTTGTTCAAAATGAGGTTTTTTTTTGGATTTTAAAAAAACGTTTTTTGTTAAATTTTTCAAAGGTGTACCGTTTAATTTTTTTATTGAAATCTTATTATAGTGTTTTATTTTGTACGCATCTACGGTATAAAAAAAAGTCTTATCATTGAATCAAAGCGAAGAACTTTGAAAGCCAATATACAACAAACCACAAAAATCTACAATGTAGATTCATTTTCAAATTCAAATGAAATAGAATGATCAGAATTAAAGAGCTGCAGATACATTATGTACGACCTCATGCGATAAAAACAGTTCTATTTTTATCATATGTGTATTGTTAGCTTATATTCTTAGAACATAGAACAACAACCAGACAGTACATATGTTGTTTTCGTCAGGAGTCAGAAATAGAAAAGATTTATATAAAGGTGCTAACAAACGGGTTGAGTGTTTATTCAACCAGGTTGAAAGACTGTCAACAACACTACAGATGAGTAAATTTCAAATTGGCCAATTCAAGTTGAATAAACATTCAACTTGTCTTTTTCTGTATGCCTTAAGTAAAAAATATCCAAACATTTTCTGATTAGAATTGTCAGGGTTTCATAATTATAATTATAAATTACGGATTACGGGTATTGTATTCTCCAGTAAGTCAAAAAGTCTTGTGCCACCACACACAAACAAAATAATCTCATTCCACATTCCACAAAACATAAGTAATCACCACACCACTAACATTTTTAATATGGTTACCAATTTTATTAAAATATTTTTTCAAAAATGACGTGTCGCGTAAGCGTTGTCGCGTAGATTGCTGCTTACGTAATGTCATTGGCTGAATTCTACATTTTCAGAGTGACTGCCACCTGCAACGCGTGTTTTTTAATTTTGACTTTGGAACTGTCATTCGTCATACTTGAATTTTTTTTTATGATAAAAAAAAAAATCTATAAAAAATATAATATTAATAAAACTTATTGTTAATGAGAATGAAATAAAATATTTGTTCTACTTGAGTGGTGTGGTGTTTTACATATTTACTGATTTATTACTTTAGTTAGGAAGGATTAGGAGATATTCTATTACCTACCAAGTTTAATCAAACAAACTAAGCTTGAACAATAAACAAGCAATAATTAGATTTCAAATATAATTTTGTTTTGATTACATACAATTTAATAAAACTATAAATAAAAGCAATAAAGCGTAGGGCTAGTGCGTAATATACATAATGCTTTCATTCTTTCGTAAGAAATCAACTGATGATAATAACAGTGGAGGTATACAAACAAGACAGCATGAAATTGAAATTGGTGAAGATGCACTACTTCAAGAACTTGGCTACAAAAGCTTAAAAGACCTGCAGGAAACAATTTATGGTGAATCTATTTAAAGGTCGGACAAATATTTGAACAGTTTATGAATTTAATTATCTTGTTTTCAGATGCGTTGAGAACCATTCGTGATCCGGAAAAACCATTAACTCTGGAAGATTTAAATGTTGTATATGAAGATGGGATTTTTATTAAAAGCCCAACTAAATCTAAAGTCTATGTCGTACGCATTGAATTCAATCCTACTGTTCCACATTGTTCGTTAGCTACCCTAATTGGACTTTGTATTCGAATGAAAATTGAACGCAGCTTACCACATAATATCAAATTAGATATTTATATAAAAAAAGGTGCACATACAACCGAAGATGAAAGTAAGTTTAAAATAGTGTAGGTAGGTAATTATAAAAAGCAGTAGCCGTATTTGTTTATCATGAAGTAATTTTTTTTTGAGTCACGATTTCTAAAGTAGTTTTTCCTCTTATTCTTCTTTCAAAGTTTTAGTTTTATAAATAGTTGAAAATTTATGGAAATTCTACCCAAAATAGCTCGATGATGTCCCAAATTGTTTAACCTCTTAAATTGGATTTGTGTTATAGGTTTTTTTATTTATTAATTGAATAGTAGGTTGTGTGTAAAATAATTCAATATCAAATTTTTTTTTTATTTTATGAAATTTTGTTATAAATAATATAGCAAAATGGTCAGTTACAAATAGAATTTCAAAAAATATTCTAGGTAATGTTAAAGAACAAAGAAAAGGGAAACATCTATCTAGAAAAGAAACAAAAGCTTAGCTAATGAAACTTTTTAATGTATTTAATGAAAAATTAATATCTCTTCATTTTGATTTCATTTATTATGTTATTAAATATCCTCGTAGCGGAAGGAAAAAGACATGACAAGAGTTTTATTTAATTTTTTGATTAATAAATTTGATATATTTCTCGTATCATAATCGTGCAAAAGTACCTAATGTTAGATTTTGAAATATCATTAACATGTTAACATGTTGAGTTTATAAGTCGACTGATATAAAGTTAGACCATGGGTCATTAGGATTATATCGTGGTTTTTTTTTAAAGCTAGAACAGCGCAGTATAAGTTGTGGCAAACGTTACATAAAATAAAATAAAAAATTTAATTTTTTTAACTCTAAATTTAACTCGATTCAAAAATTCTTATTTTCGTTTTAGTTAACAAACAAATAAATGACAAAGAACGAATCGCAGCAGCTATGGAGAATCCAAATTTAAAAGAATTAGTTGAAAATTGTATCAAAGACGAAGATTAGTTTTTGATAAGTGATGATGATATTAAATTGTTTTGGATAATTCACTTAAAAGCAGGATTTTATACTCTCTAGTATTTAAAATCAAAAACAGAAATGAAAAAAAACAAGAAATAGCTTATAAGTCAATAACCTGTTGTTTATTGTATAAAGTAAGCAGGTAATTATAGATTTTGTAGACTTTTTTTATTTTTTTTTAATATCTTATTTTATTCAAATCTGCTTTAAGACACATTTAATATCAATTATAACAATTTAGCGAATTCTAATGAATATAACGTATAAAAATATCATTATCTAATACTAGACCCACAAAAAAAATTATTAGTTCAAAATCCAAACGAATAAGCTAAATTAAAACTAAAAACATTAAGTTTTATAGACATTAAAATATTTTATTTGAATATTAAACAATTTTCCAAATTTTTCCTAAAAAAATTTATTATATTTGTAAAATGATAGTAAATACTTATTGTCAAGTTGTTGTCTTGTTCTAGAGGACGAACTTATGAATTCATTGTCATTTCTGATATAGTAGTTGTGTAATCCGTTACGTTTATCGACCACCATCCAGAACTAATGCATGAATTTTATGGGTGAATGACGAATGACGCATATGTGGACACAATATTCACGTCATTCGTTCACGAATGTGAATTTTACTGCTGTTTAAGCACACATTTGCACACGTACATATTAGTCCATGAACATATTAGAACATGGACGCGCCTTAGAATATATCTTCACTTTTTATTTATTTATAAAAACTTTATAAGTTGTTAGCTCTTTCCTAAAACATTACTTATTGAACAAAACCTTTAATATTTCTGTATTTTTTTTATAGCGGCATATCCTTTTTCGACTGCAGTTCATTCCCATTTGTTGTTTCGTTCTTGTTGCTTATATATACAACATGAGGAAATATACCTGCCTCCCGTATTTTCATGTCATGTCAAGTAAACCAAATGGCAATATAATATTAAGTAACTAGTTATTTTGTTTATCTGCCAGGGTTGGAGTGTTTACCAGGATTCTAATGTTGTAGATTCATTGGTTTATGTCAAATATGTGCAAATTGGTTTCTAGTAACAACTTTTTTATTTTTCGCAAGGTAATTTAAGCCTTAGAAAAACGGAACGCATTGAAAACGGCTTAAATAAGGCTCTTACATAATAAGTGATGTTATTTAATTGATTTACCCGATTTACCTAATCATCTGACAAAATTTCAAATTAATCGTATTCATTTGATTTCATGTAATTTTCTGGTGATGTACAAAAATTTATAAAAATACTCCTACTCCGGTCGAAAATCCTCACAAATTTCTATATGAAATCGGTGATGTTTAGATAATAAAAAAAAAGGATAAAAACTTTAATTTAAATTTTTTGTGCAAAAAAATACCTTGTCTTCACACAAAGTAACTTGTCGGACAAATTAAATTTGAATCTTTCCAAAAATATTATTTCTGTTCATTCCGAAGTTTATTCATGTTAAAAGTTTAAAAAATATATGTTGGATTTAATCCTATTTTTAATTAATATTTTATTTTATTTTAATTTACAATAGTAGTTACCATTAGAAATATAATTTATAATAACAAGATCATTATAAATAAACTTCAATCTTAAAGAAGAATGTAACAATTCAATACTAAAAATGAACTAAAAAAATGTGGTTACAGGATATAATTTAAAATAAGAGTTGTTATAAATCAACTAATGAATGAATTATGTTATTATAAAAGATATTTTTGAATAAAATTTACAAGACGTAAAGCTTACTTTGATTAAATTGTCGGAAGCTTACTTTGATTTAGTCGGAAGTGGCTTTGAAAGCTGTGTTTGGGGTAAAAATGAAGTTTATAGTTGTCTTTTCCTAAATAATTTATTACTGATTGGAGGTTTTTTTTAATTTTTCAAAAAAACTTTTTCGTTGTTTTAAGTCTGTGGGCACATGACATAATCGCCTAAGTCAATTTTGCTACTTTTCAGGAGAGCAGTTTAAAGTTTCAAATCTTTAAAGTTTCAAATTGGCTAAAGTTAAGTTAGGAAAAAATCTAAGTATTAAAAACAAAAAAAGAATGATTGGAATAAGACTTATTATGTTAAGATAAGGAATTTTTTTTTTGATTTCTGAAAAATAATCAGAGTTAAGCTGTTATTCCAAAATTATAAGATTAAAAACGACTTTGGCTATTATGTTTTTGGCTGTAAAAAGTTTAATTGTAAAGCTAGGAACGTAAAAATTTGTGAGTATACGTAGAATCATATGACCAACAGTTTGGAACAATAAAATCATAACCGCCTAACTCGACTTAAGCGGTTATGTCATGTGGCCACAGAAGTAAAGAACAGGTTCAGTCTGATTGCTAGCAGTTATTAAATTTATTTCTACTCATACAAAAAAATCATAATAAAAAATATAAACAATAACAAAAAAATTTTTAGTTGACAAAATAACACTAGTTTAATTTTATTTTATGTCTGAACGAACGGTTTGCTTATGCCTTGAGCACAGCTAATACCGCAAAGCAATTTTGAGCTACCGTAAAAACCGATTTTCTACGTTATTTCTTATTTATTTTAAATAAAAATTATAAAAAACGCAAGATATTAATTTTATTGATTTTTTGTAAAACGAATTTCTTAAAATTATTTCATAATTAATTAGAAAACTGAATTTATTTTTTTTGCTCCAGAAAGAATTGACTACGTCACAAAATAATTTTTTTGTTTCTTTTTCACAGCGTTTCTTTTGCATCGAAGTTTGGTTTTGCTGCATTTTTCTGTCACAATCATATTATAAAAAAAACAAAAGCAGTTGTTTGCAGTTGATTTTTTGCTTTCAGGTAAAATTAGCTGTGAACAGGTTTCCGGAACATTCCTTCAAAAATTGCTTTGCGGTATTAGCTGTGCTCAAGGCATTAAACTATAAAATTTTATAGTTTCAAAGCAATGTAAATACCTAGCAATGTAGTTATGAAAATCAAATGACAAAAAAAAATTTGATAGGTACTTTATTAATTTAATTTTGAAATATTTTAATAAGGAGTCCATATTGAGTCCATATAATTTTGACGTTTGAACATGATATTATATGAAGTAATTTTGTTATTTCAATTTAAATTTCCCACATTTTTTTGTCAGATTTAAAAAAATATAAATATGAATTCTATATCAAGAACAATTTATCAAATTTTCATATGTCAAGTGCCTAATGAAACAGTAAAGGAAAATAATATTATCACACTTACTTTATCAGTGGCTTTATCACTTGTATTTACTTAATATTTTTTATTTCTATAAAATATATTTTTTTTTATTGATGATATACTTACGTATGGATGTTTTTCGTAATACATATAAGAAATGTTCTGCATTTAAAAATCTGCAAATTCAATTTAATTAAAATATAAAAGTTTTGTTTTTTTTCAAAATAACAATTTAACATAAAAACAAAACATTTTTCTGCAACATTTTGCTGCAACATTTTGCTGCAACATTTTTCTGCAACATTTTTCTGCAACGTTTTGTTGAAACATTTTCCTGCAACATTTTTCTGCAAAATTTTTCTGCAACATTTTGCTGCAACATTTTTCTGCAAAATTTTTCTGCAACATTTCAAGAAAAATGTTGCAGCAACATGTTAGCAATACTACCGTGCGAAGCCGGGTACTTCGTCGAGTAATAATAATAATTAACGATATTTATACAATAATAATAGTAAATACACTAAAAAAAATGTTTATCACAATCTCGTTTGCAAAGATAGAGAAAATTATATGCAAATTGTGAACATTTTGTAAAAAACGCTAACTAATAACAAACATTTTTCTTTAAAGAAAATCACTACGGACCTACGAACGAAATTCTCACATAAGTAAGTATGTACTTAGATATGAATTCGGGTTTCGCAAAGTTATGTAAAATCTAAGATGTAAATCAAGAGAAAAGCGCCGACAAAAATTAAATTTTTATAAACCAAAATACCTACGTAAAATTTATAACAGGAAGATATGTAATGTGGTTGTATCGCGAAGGCAAAGAGTTTTTCTAATCCCATTTCGGACCGCGACAAAAGAAAAAATTCCAAAAACGAAAAATGTGACCAAACTTCGTAAATGATCATTTCTTCTAAATCACAGCACATTTGTTCGTTTATTGTTTGTTGAGTTAAAAAGTGCACCTATTATTTTGTAATAATAATAAAGAATTTTTTTTTGCAAGTTTCTTGATGGCTACAAGAGACGAAAGACTATAGTCTGGACTAAGATGGTATTTGAATGCACTTTAGAAAAAGTGTACAAAAAAAATAGTATGTACAGGTAAACTTTTTTTAAGGTTTAGAAATATTGGTTTTTTTTCACCTTATCAATTTTTTTTATTAATTTAATACAAATTACATTGTTGTTACCAAAGTTAACAATTATATTAACTATTGCAATATAAAAAAAAAAATAAAAAAAATTTATATTATAAAGCAAAAATCTTCTTTTGCGTTACAATCTACTACATTACATTGTTTTTTATTGGCTGATTATAATAATTGAGAAGTACCAATAATAAGTTCACTATGAATCTTTTGTTGCATCTTATCAACGTAAAGGAAAAGAACTGTAAACCCAAGAAAAGACTGACTTGCAGGATAAGGAGGAAACCATGTTAAAAAACTACTGCATGATATTTTCAAAATGTCTTGAAAATTTTATTAAGACTAACTCTGAAATGGAAAGAAATGTCTGGTATGTGCTGCGTTAATGATGAAGTAAACCTTCGAATTCTTGAGCCATATCCGGAATTAAAGCCCTGCACAGCTTTTTCCAATAGCTTTTTGGCCAAGAACTTTCTTTATTATATTTTACTTCCTTACAACTTACAACGGGTTGATCGGTTTTTAGCACGTTCTGTTGCGGTTTGTTACACTTTCTGTCGCGCACTTATATGCTTCACTTTCATTTTGATTTGAATTTGGGATTTTACCATCTCAAGTGTCGGAGTTAGAGGCTCTCAAGCAGCTAATGATCTATATAATTTACATATAAAATTTTAAATTTTATGAAAGTTTAAATTAATTGAAACAAGTATTAAAACAAGTATGTTGTTATCAAGATGTCGATTAGAGGAAGTTAGAAAAATGTAAAGGAACCCAAGGATTCAGACTAGGGTACATTGTTTTAATGTGTATCGAGAAAAAATTAGTGTATTGGGTGGATTTGGACTACGGATTTGGATTTTGATAAAAATTGATAAATTTGGGTATATGAGTGAACTATATTGGCATAATTATATTGAAGGAACTCTAAAAAATATGTTTAGCCCCTGATTCTGACTAAGTTATCTACAAAATTAAAGTATCCAAAATCGAAATGCTGAAAACGGGCCTCATACTTCATTTATGAGGTAATGTTCTATATTTTTTATTATAAAAATTTTAAGGTACTTCAATAATGCAACATTGAATTCAACGGTAATCTAAAATGTAATGTATTAATATCTATCAAAAACTATTTACTGAATGTCGCATGCAGTTAAATTTAATTAATAATTTCTACGTCCTACGCGAAAGCATAAAATTTTTAATAGGTATTAGAATGAAAAGAAAAGATAAAAAGTAACCATATCAACTATGATGTGACTAACTTTTTTTTGATCAGTTATACATTTTGGATCGCCGTGAACGGATGTTGCGTTCATTAAAAAAAAATAAAAATAAGAAGAGTAGTTAACAAATTTTTTCTCACCTCTTTGTTATTTTAATATTAGCTCTAAGCTTAAAGTAAAAAATTACTTAATATTTAATATTTATTGTGATTATCTGATAATGAAAATCCTAATAAGGAATAACAAAAACTTTGTTTATTTTGAGCAAAATACCTGCGATTTCTCAGAAGTGTTAACAATTTTCGCAGTCTAAAAATGATTATTTTAAGGTAAATAATTAATCATTTCGGTTTTTTTAAATAACACAAACTCTTAAATGACAACTGAAAAATTTACAAAAATTCCACTTCAAGGTCGGAATCGAATGCAGCCCGCCTGAACGTCAGGTAATACCCATGACGATGTTGTTGAATATCATGAAAAAATTCGAAATAAAAATTATTTAAGAAAATTTAAGATTGTTAATATAAATTAAATATGGTCTAAATTTGATATAACATTATTTCCTTTAATTTGGGAACCTTCACTAGATGTAGTAATCAAAAAATCGATTAGTGCCTGAAACTCCCAAAAGCTGTGGCTTAAACTTTATAACTATAGGTTCTTCGAAAATTTTCAGATACTTGTATCATAATTTTTTATTACTATGTAAATACAGATTGCTGCTTGAATATAAAATTAAATTTAAAGAAATAAAAACTTTATTATTAATTATTATTTTTTCCATTCTTTTACTGTCTGAATAAACTCAGAGATTTAACTACCTACTCACTTTTTTTAAATCTAATAAAATTTAAATATTGGTTTTAAAATTTAACTACCTACATGAAAACTCGAAATTTGGTGTAGGCGAATTCAAATTGAAAAAAAAAAATTAGCTTTTTTAAATACCGGCTTTATAGTTCATTGCGATTATCTTATACTTATCAGATATTCTCTAAAATATTATGGAATCACTAATTTTACATTTCTATTGTATTTAAATAATTTAACTTTTTTTTGTTATGATTCCCATCCCTACATATACAAGAGGGCTTGAGTTTATGTCGGTAGTGCCAATACCCATTTTTATGCACTCATATTTATGTAAAATACATAATTCGATGCTGCAAACAAAATGTTGAAAATTACTTTTAAGAATATTATTATGTTATTAAACATTTGAACGACAAGATCAAAAATTTAGTTGAGCCGTCCGTATTCCTCGCTTCTTGAGAGTAAAAGATATGTTTACATAAAGTACATTTTCTTTTATTTTTACTAAATAGTTTTACTTATTATAAATTACTGTTGAAAAATTTAAATATGCTAAAATATTATGCATCAAAATGTTTCAGTTTTGAGTGATTAACCTTATCGAATTCAAGTTTAACTAAGTACGTTTTTTCCTTTTAAATTCTATTTGCAATTTTAACATAAGTACACTTATTAGGAAAAGAAATCTACAAATATGCGTTAGGGATGTTCGATGTTTATCGATATTTTAGGATGTCGATATTTTTGTTAAAAATAACGGTATTTTCGTATTGATAAATTAAACAAATATTACGCTTTTACAGACGAACAAAAAATTAAAACGTGATTTTTTTATTTTTGACGGAATGCGGGTTAAAAAATAAAACTTAAAAACCTGAAAATGGAAACACCTACGCAAAACCTCTAATTTCGAACGTATTTAACTTTTTTATATAAAAATATTATTGATTTCTTAAACTATTATTGTACATACAAATCTTTATTTATTTATAATACTGTACGTAATAATTTAATTAATATTGTGCTTCGATTTTTACTCTGTCTCTGTTGAAATTTAATTTTTAATTGCAACCACCTCATAAATTGTAATGCAAGTCTAATAACTCTGCGGTAAACTTTAATAATTTTTACAAAAGCATCCACGGTCATGCATTTCGAGCAATGTAATCATTTAATATGCCTGTAATTTGTTAGGAATTTTAAGTTGTTTTAATCCATGACCAAAGTTATCTCAGTTGTTTTTCATTTTTTTTTTTACGGTTGTTTCATGTTAGAGTTTCGATTCATATCTTCATTTTCATATATGTACCTACTCCCGCTTTTACTTAATTAAAATTCTTGCCTTCGTATTTTCTAAGTTTTATTAATAAAGAACACTATGATCTCTATCATTATGTTTAGCATACAATTATTTTTTGAATATATTATTTTGGAAAATAAAAAAATATAAAAATATACTATGTTACTATTTTATGGCATTAACAAAATTTTCAAGAGATTCTAACATCTTGAAACATCTGGTAGAGTTTTTCCACGACATTTTGAAACCCAACCATTCCAAGCTTGAAATCCGTGCCGATTATAAATTTGCTTCGCACATCTAATATCATCTTGAATATCATCACTAAGAAGATCTAAAATTAACAATAAAATAAAATTATTGTATTTAATTAGCAAAAAAAGCAAAATCTTTGAGAGAAAAGTATATTTAAGTTTAAGTATGTATAAGGATTTGTTTTTATAGTTCTAGTACATGTTGCTTTTGCTTAATGATTTTTTTTCGGATTCTGCAAAGAAATTAAAAATACGGCCAACAGAAACAAACATAAAGTTATAACTACCTTCACATTTCATGTTACAAAGACCACCTTTTCGACCTTTTCTGCACCACATCTTACTATTAATCTAAAAATGAACATGAAATTCGATCAATAATATAAGAAAGTAGAAAATGTTATACTTTAAATGTGTTTATTAAGTTTTTGACACAGTTTCTTTGAATTTGCCTTAGTAAAATATTTATTTTTTCTTACATTTTTCTTACCTGGAATAATCCATAGTTGACCGATGTGTTGGGTAACTGCATTACTTTTGATGTACTCCGACCGCTTTCATTTTCTATTAAACAAACCCAATTTGATAAGTAAGTTCTAGGAAAGTCATATTTTATTAGTTCCTTAGTCAATTGACATCTTGTGAAAATTTTTGCGTCTACATTAATAGAATGGAAACTGACTATTAACATTGATGTTAAGACTAAAGTCTGGATTTGTATCATAATTTCTAGAATGAAAACAAAATTAGTTCTATTAATACAAAGTTAAAATGTTTTTTCATACAAACAAATAGTAAACCTTTCATTATTTTCATGGTTTCTTTGGTGGTTTGACTTTTTAATTCTTTTCAAATAATATGAAAAATTTAAAATGCCCAAATACATGAAAAATATATTACAAATTACTTTTTAAGCATCCAAACAAAAAATCTTCAAATTGGTTAACCGCCCATGAATTGGGAAAGTATGGTTGTAATCCCGTAAAATTTCAAAGCGCGTAATTGTTCATATATTTCTGTGAAATCGTGGGTAACTACCGTGGATAATTTCACGCCAGTGTAAGGGCGGAATAAAGTTAACGATGATTTTTTTAACGAAATATTAGTCAATATTTAAAAAAATGAAGTAAAGTATAAAGTAATTAGTTAAATAGTGTTTTAGTTACTTTATGAAATATAATAAATTGCATAATTTGATAATTGTAATTATAATGCCAATTATTTTAAGCAAACAAATTCAACAACGCTATACACACAATTATAACTAAATCTTAATGCAAAAGCGTTTATATCTTTTATTAGTTTAATTCCGATACTCTAAGAGGATAAGCCAATTCATCGTTAAAAAAATAATTTGGTTTGCGAAATTTTTTGAAAGAACATCAAACGAACAAGCTACCAGTGAGAATTTTTTTTAAATTTGTTTGAATTAATTTAAATAAAAAAAAATATTTATTTTTCTACTGAATTGAATTTTGAAAAAGAGGTCAAATAACGAATCAAATAATTTGGAAGATAAACTCTTGTTTTCTTTATTTCCTTTTTTAAGTTCATCGCGTTTTAGATTTTCTCTATTATAGATTTTTCAATCGTTGAACTTACTTATTGTATCAATGATTATTTTTGTCCATATATTTTTTGTATTATATGTAAATTTATTATTATCACTTTTCAGAAAAATACTCTCGGAAAAAACAATAAATGACAGTATTAATATTTTATTATGAATTTTTTGTTTCTCTACTCAGCATTCATTCTACATTTCACGTCACGCTGATATAAAATAAAGATAACAGTAGATCAGTGCAAGTAGAATTTATCAAAACAACTAAAGAATTTTCGTAAATACGTGCTTTTAAATATTCTTTCCTTGATTTATTTTTCTTATGAAACTGCAAAAATTTGTATAAGTACAAAAACAGAGTGTATATAGTTATGTTACAATTCGTTTCTTCAGAAATGTTTTGTATTTTATTTTATTTGTGCTTCAGTTAATATTTAGAAATTAAGATTTCCAATTTTTAAAATTTTTTGAATAAAAATTTCTAAATAAAAAAATTCCACATTTTGTTAAGGCCGGTTTTCACGATCCAAATACACTTTGTCCAAGTTTCTTTGATGAAAGTCACTTGGACCAAGTTACTTTGAACCTACTTTTTACTTTGAATTTACTTTGATGAATAAAAAAAAATTATGATTAAAAAAATTGTGAAATTCAAAATTTTTTTTTAGTTATTTATTTTTTTTACAAATACACTACTTTGATCAAAGTAAGTAGAGCAGTGTCCAACTAAACTTTGATGTGTCTACTTTGTCCAAGTTGACTTTGACTCCCTGTTTACACGATCAAAACGAACGTTCAAGTCAACTTGGACAAAGTGTACTTGGATCGTGAAAACCGGCCTTTAGTGTAAATAATTTCTGATATTTATTAAATTACACTAATCCGGGAGTTTTGGATAAAATTTTTGTTAATGTCACTATACTTCTATACTGTTAGAAATGACGCCAGAAAATTTGTGTAACGATATGTTTATTATATGGCATTTTATAACTATAATATACAACTACGGTATATACATGTTTGTTTATTTACTCGTAAAGAGACACCCAGTCTCACTAGAGAATAAGGAGTACACATATTCGCATATTGCTCATAAATTTATTTGATTAATCTTTTTCTTAAATATTCTCTCGGATTGTTATAAATTATTGTTACATTATGTTACATTATAATGTTACCACACTCATACAGTAGATGCATGTACATAATTAAGTATGTATCTAAAAATTAGTTATCTATTGAATGAATTTTTTATTAAATTTGGTTATCATCATATGTGTTGGTAGGTAGGTACATTATGTATTTTTAAAAAGTGATGATAAGTGAAATATAAAACATGTTGAAAAATTGGGGCCCAAAATAAAATATTCAAAAAAAGGAATTGCAAATAAATAAATAAATAACAAAAGTACCAAAAAAAGTTGAAATGTTAGACCGAAATGCTTTTGAATGTCCTACTGAAATTCCCATCCATTTTTAGATACTCATCTACGACTATTCGACCTTAAGCACCTAGGGCGCTGCAGGGTTCCAATATACTTGAGGTCAAAAAATCAGTCTATACGTTTAATGTGTTTTTCTGTTTTCCCTCTTTCGGAAAGCTTCTCGACTTAAACCATTTACGAGTGCCTATGTGTGTTTTCCAAGAATACCTTATAAAGAAAGTAAATACAGGCATACGGCTCAAAGTTTGCACTTGATCTTTCGCAAATATTGATATTCATTCATGAATATTGATATGTGTACTTTTATACTGAAGTTATGGTTCCTTTAGCACAAGAAAAATAACATAAAAGTACCCGAAAAGCTTTCTATCAAGTAACCATAGGTAGGATATGAAAAAGGAGGTTGTAATCCATGCAGCTCCGCAAGTACACGGGAAAAATCTAGGTTGCGTAGTCGTAGATGAATTATGTAAGAGGCAATAGTAATCCCTCTAGCAAAGAAAATTCTGTAAAATCGCGTAGTCGTTCAAACATTTCTGTGAAATCGTAGGTAACTGCCGTGGATAACTTAACACTGGTTAAAAATAATAACGAGAGTCAAATGATGCAATATTTTTTCTCATTTGAAAAAATTTTATACATATTATACCTATGATATTTTAAATATTGAGTAATATTAATTAAATTGTATCGGCCGTATTGCTAATGTTAATATTATATGAGTATAATAAAAGTTATAATAAAGAAAATTGAATGTTGAAAAAAAAATTTAAAGTTATACCACAGTTTTATTATGTAAAAATACTAAAAAGTAAAAAATTAATTTTATTGGTTTCCGAATTCAATTAATTCTCAGATAATAATCTTTTTATATTCATGTGGAGTGGGTCAAATATCAGTTGCTTGTATCAAACAGACAAACAAACAAACAAATTTGCTGTTGTAATAAAAAATATAAATATTATTTGGGTGTTCGACAGGATTTTTTATTATATTGATTAGTTCAATGTATTAATAATCTATTACTTTAAAATTGTCAATTTACTATTGCTGGAGGGTTAAAAACCATGCCAGTTGAGAAGATAATTCACTGGATAGCCGCAGTCGGAAAAAAAGTATATATTTTTGATTTTCACATTATAAATGTTTTTTTATCACTATTCATAAGGCGTGGCTGGACTTTTCGTGATAAAATTGTTTCAATTTGAAAATAAGAATGCAAGATTTACATTGTTCTTTTGTCTTTTCGCAATATTTGTATTTATTAGTCAATTTAATAGCTTGTAAATGAAATCTTTTTTGATGAAACAAGACCATTAATTATTTTCTCTTTCTTTTTTAATTTGCCTCAAAAATTGAATAAATCAGCAAGTCAGCAATTTTTGATATACTTCACGTTCGTAGGCTCTTTTAATGCGTAATTCAAATCATTAAAATGCATTGTTTTCGAGATATTTGCTAAAAAGTGGACACTTTTTTAGATTTATGACATTCCCATTTTTCAATTTAGTTTAAATAACTGTAGCGAAGCTTTCAACATGTTGGAAAGCCAGTTTACATTCAGCCCATCTTAATCATGCTTTACAAACACATTATCCAATGTAATCTCTGCGTAAGTGAGAAATAATATTAATGTGAATTTTTTTTGTTTTTAATTCAGTTTTACAATTTTAATAACCTTAGTGGAGGAATTAAATAAAAATTACAGATTAAAGCAATTGATTTCTTTTTATTAAAGTTGAATTGAGAAATAAAGTCACCAGAAATCTCAATCTCAATGTCTGGTTGGTTGAGGGTAAATTTTTTGATGCTGATGATTTAATGTTAAACTTTAAGATATACTTTTTTAGGCGTTAAAACAAATATTTTTTTTGCAATTTTTATGAGACAAATTTCTTATTTCAAGCCGTTCATCGTTTTTTAATTTGAATTTAAAATCACTTTGGAAAAAGATTACCACATCTGAAGTAAAAGCATCTATTTTCGGTTAAACAGGATTAAATATAAATTTTAATATTAAAATATTGACTGTTAATTGTAGAATATTTGCTATTTTTTCATAAAATTCTTCTACAATATAAATAACAAATAATTTAGTCAAACTAATATAATGAATTAATTTTTGTTTTTCGCAATAGAAACCTCCGTTTTTTTTTCTAAGTTTTGAAAATTTCGTCACATCAATTTTAATATAATTTTTAGTTTATAGATGATAACTAACTAAATTTATCTTGACCTCATAAATCAAATAGAATTTTTTATTATTATATTATATTATTAATAAAAATTAAATATAATATGCAAATGCAATTTCTCAGTGTTCACATAAAAATTTCCATTAAAAAAAAAATTTGTATTAAATTTTAAATTGTTCCTATTGCTATTTTTACAGGTACCTTATATTTTTGGCATCTTTACTTTTCTTATTAGCTGATTTTTCAATAAGTAAACCAAATTCTATTGGCAGAAATTTTAAAAATATAAGCTTACATTTAAAACATCATGAACCTGTAAGAAATAAATCAATAGTTGTTACTGAATTGAATAACACCCAAATAAGTGGAGAGAAAACTCTTCGCTTTCCAATCATTAGCAAATCACAAAAAAAAATTTATAACAAATCAAAACCAAAGAAATATATTGCCCAATCAATATCAGTACCAATTGGACAAGATAATATAGAATGGCATTGTCCCATCATAACAACATCCAGATCATTAGAATGCGGTTGTGATTTACCACATACATTGCGTTGTAGTGGAGATATTCACGGACTCACGGTATAATTAATAAAAACAATGTTCTATATTTGTTATATTTAAAATTAGAAAGATATTATATAATTCAAAGTTACTAAAATCATAGTTAGGGTCACAAGGTGTAAATTTGCGCCTCAAAAGGTTGTCAATCATCCACTGAATATCCATCAGTTAGTCAAGTTGATAGGGGTGCGATCAGCAACGAGAGAGACGGAAGTGTGCAAAAAAATTTTGTTTGTACTGTTTGTAAAAAATTTAATTTAGCCAGTTTAATAAAACCAGTCAGCTGCTTGGGTATCTGGTTCACCAGTTACAAATAATTTAAATTTTTGTTACGCTAGTTTTCCAAAAAGAAAAATTAAAATTAATTCTTAAAACTATAACATAATACTTCATTTTAATTTTAAAGGTCGATTGTTTTGTGTGTTTTTGTAATTGAAAATTGTAAGCATTATTAGCATAATTAGCATAATGTTTGTATTTATAATTTTATATTTTAATACATAATATCCGACTATTGAGTCATCCAGGATACCGAGGATCGATTTGTTGCGGAATAAATAGTTATCAAAAGCCTTCTAAACTGTTAATTGATCATCTTTAATAACAAAAAATAATATTTTATTTCAATTTTAATATAAAACAATTTGAGTTAGATAATTATATTTATACCATTGTTAATATAATTAAAAGTTTTAATTATGAAAGAAACCTTGGCCTAGATAGAAATAAAATAGTTTTGCTTTGTACTGTCTTATTAAATTCAATGAATCTGTTCTACATCATCCCAGATCCAGAACTACAAGAAATGAATTTAATTCTTTTATCTTAATTTATTTTTTATTTTAGGAACTTGCACAAAATCTTCGAAACTCTCCATATATGGTGTCATTTTTAGACTGTTCCCTCAAAAATGTTACAGTTTTAAATGATGCTTTATTCGAGAATGTTTCGCTACATGGATTGGTTATATCTTCAGGGGAAATAAAATTGGTTCATAAAAAAGCATTTCTCGGATTAAAAGATCCTTTGAAAACATTAGGTATAAATTAAATTTTATAAAAATAACACCACGACACATAAGTTTTGATAAAATTAGTTTCCTTCCATGTTAGGTCTTCCAAACAACGCATTAGAAATCGTACCGTGGAATTCAATAGCACAGCAACAATCATTGGAACGTTTAGATCTGTCGAACAACAATATTAAAACCATTAGTGGCAAAGATTTTGCCAACTTAAGAAACTTGGTTTTTCTAGATTTAAGTGATAATTTAATATCAAATATTTCTCCACGATCGTTCACAAATCAACTTAATTTAGATATTTTGAAGCTGAGCGGGAATCGTTTGGGAATATTTAAAGCATCATTGCTTTCTATTAGTCAATGTTACAATTTGAGACAGTTAGATTTGAGTTCTAATTTTATCAGTGGTCATCTTAATCTCACCAGTTTATCAGCTTTAAAAAATTTAAATTTATTAAATTTTGGAAGGAATTTGATCAAAAGTGTACAAAATAAATCATTGGAAAGTTTTTCAAAATTGTTAACATTATATTTAGATCATAATCAAATTGATGTACTTCAAGATCATGCATTCTTTGGTTTAAGTTCGTTAGAAACTTTAGACTTGAGTTATAATGGTATAGTTGCGATTTCAAGTGCTTCATTGCAACATTTATTACGATTAAAAACATTGGATTTAACACATAATTTTTTAAGGTATATATTTCAAAATTATACTAATTAATACAATATTAATACTAATACTCAGATATAATAACGATTCACAGTTCTAAAAATTGTAAAATAAATTTTAATTTTAATTCTCAAAAAAATAAACGAGGAATGTTTTTCTTGGTTTTCGTCACTCTTTTCTAAAAGTCTTTCACTA
The DNA here is from genome assembly GCA_964007475.1 of Hybos culiciformis. Lineage (NCBI taxonomy): Eukaryota > Metazoa > Arthropoda > Insecta > Diptera > Hybotidae > Hybos > Hybos culiciformis. The sequence continues at coordinate 106,132,848 of OZ023274.1, forward strand.
AGAAATATGCTTGAATCTAACAAAAAATTAAAAATTAAAATTCTGTATTCAACAATGAGTACATATTGTGTTTTAAATCTCTTCAAAGTAGTTAGAGTCTGGCTATGTGTATTCGTTTTCAATTTTTTCATTTTTGTTAGTATTCGGTTTGGGCTTTCTAAAAAAAAATTGTTAATTGGTTGTATTTCTTTTACTTCGAAGGAAGACAACTTATAAAATCTATCCAAATCACTGCTAATGTTTAAATATTATTTTAATAATATATAAAAAATAAATTCTACAAACTCATAACATTGGATTATAGAGCTCTGACATCGGATTTAATGAGTCCATTACCATCTTTAACAACGTTGCGCTTATCAGGCAATGATATTTCAATAGTGTCCAAAAATTCTATGGATGGAGCAAAGAATTTGATTAATTTAATAATGAATGATAATCCGTTATCTTGTGATTGTTCAATTCGTTTTTTTGCTGAATGGCTGGGATCATCTAAAACTTTATCAAAGGATTTATTGAGTGCTACATGTGCAACGCCACCTCGACTTGAAGGAGCACCTTTAATTGAAGTACAAACTTCATCATTAAATTGTGAGCAAAATGATATTTTGGATGATTCAAATGTTATGGACAAAACATCTTCAGTAGAACAAGTAAAATAATTACAAAAAACAATTAATTTAAATATATTTTTTTTATTTTTATTATTTTGTAGATCATTCTTAAAGAATTTCAATATTCTACAGATCACGGATTGACTTTAACTTGGAAATTAAGTTTAGGTGTAGGTGACCACTTATGCAATGAAATATTTGTTTATAAATTTGAAAATAGTCATGAAATATTGATAGATAATCCTGCAGTAAGTATTTCGGAAATATAATGTTATGCCTGTTATTTCCAAGTTTGATTTCAACTTTTCATGCTGTATTTTTAGATTCATTGCGAAAGCAAAATAGTCAATGGAAAATGTACTGTTACTATTATTTTACCAAATAATATGTTGTTGACTGAAGACCAAAGGTAACTATGAAAAACATTTTACTAACGTTAAGTTTTTCATTTTGTATTTTTAATTACTGTAATAATTACAGGTATTGTCTGGCAATTATGCACGAGGAATTAACAACGGCTCGGTCAATTATTGGATGTTCGAATATAACAACAGAGAATTTAAAAAACTCCAATGTTACATCTCATATCAGACAATTTAATCGAAAACACCAAGCAGAAAAGCTGCCGCAAATGATATCAACACCTAATCAATTCGTATTATTGAATGGAAATCGTACCTCTATGAATGATAATTATCTAGATACTTTCAATAAACATCTCATAACTGGTCTTGGTTTGGGAGTTTTAGTAGCTGGTATAATTATTTTATTTTGGGGTGCAACGAAATTACGTCTGAGCTCCCAGAACATTAATTCTCTTTCAAGAACATGTTATACTGCTGATCAAGTTTATAAAGATCCAGAAATTGGAAGTTATCTAAAATTACAAGCAACGTCAACTTTTTAGCAGCTTTAAGAAAACAAATTCGAAGCTTCAATAACAAAACGTTCAGCAAATAGAAATTATATAAAATTTTTGTGATAAAACATAGTACGTTTCCAATGGTATATTTAATTAATTTAAGTTTTTTTTTTATTAACAGAGTACTTATAAAATCTTATAAAACAATTTAATTAAATAATTTTGGCTGGAAATATGTTTGCAAAATTCCGTTATATGTACACTACGTATATGTTCTTAACTTTTTTTTCGAGAATTTAAAATTCATAAATATACCAAATGGTATAAAGAATCGTTCTAAAAAAAAGAAAAAATTAAAACTAAAAATATTTGAAAGTGGTGAGGAAAAAATATGCAAGCAGTGTTTTTCTATACTTTTAAAACGGGACTATAAAAGCAATTTTTCATGAAAATTAATAAATGAATGTCGATTGAAGTAACTTAAAAATAATTTTATTCTTGATTGAATTCGACTCGTATTAAATAGGTAGATGTCTAATGTTCTTTTACTCTATGACCCTAAAAAAATTGATTGCGTTTAAGGTTTGCGGTTGGAATTATATGTATATATTTTTTTAAGTATTAATGACAGTACGTTTTATTCTGGACCATCGAAAACTATTTACTCTACAAGGTGAATTTCGTAAATTTTCTCTTAATTCTTTAGAAACTATGTGTGTAAATGACAGTTGTGAGAATTCGTAAAAAATGGTTAGTTTTCGATTGCTTCTAAGGACTTGGGCTTGGAGCAAAAAAATAGACATGTTCCAGGATAACATGATTTTTTTTAGGGTAAAAAAATGTAACCTCCTCCAATCATAATAAAATAAAATCGAAAAATTGAAATCTAGCATTATAAAATTAATAAATATAAGGAGCTGCATTATCTGTCTTACTTAACAAGAAAAGCGTAATTCTTAAAAGTGATTTTTGGAATTAATTGCATATTTGGAACAGTGTTAACATTTTTTACCATACCCGTTTTTCGAAAAATTTATTTTCTGACTAAAGGAAATAACATTGAGCATCTCCATATAATGTTCTGAAATAAAAACAGAAAAACTTGAAAATATCAAAACTGTCAAAATAGAGTTACGCCTCTCTCACAGATACTAGTCTGCATATTTTCAATGTCTAAAGCTTATATAATATTCTACTGTATCATACTATTTTTGTGGTCCTCTGACAAGAAATAAAAAACTCAATATCAATTACAAAAAGTTTAGTCCGTTTTTTATTTTATCAATTTTTTTTAAATTGTAATAAATTTTTTTCCTACAATGTATAAGTATGTATTTATTTTGATCGAAGCATTTGACAGAAAAAAATTTCTATGTGTAGTCTCATTTTAAATATTCACATGAAATCGTACATAATTTTAATAGTTTTTCATTGGCATTTCAATGATTTTTTTTATAAACAGAACTAGTTATTTTTCTTTTTATTACAATCTTAAATATTTAGTTTGTAGCGCTTTTTTTTTTAAATAAAATAATATTATTTTATATCACAGAATATCAAATCAGGTATTAATGTTCGAAAATTAATATTATATTGTTGTTGTATGTTTGATTATTTTATGAACTTTTGGATAAACTTCTGGCTTATTCATTACCTCTTCATAGGATGGAGGTGGTGCTGAAGATAAAAAATATTGAAATTTTTTAAGTGAATTTAATAAAAAAAACAAAACATGAATTAAAAGTCAATTGAATGAATGAAATATTTCATACACGGTATGCTGTTACTAAAAAATCGTATATGTAGATACTATGATTGCATACCTACAGCTCTGGAGATTAAAAATCATATTTTGTGAAGTTACTCAACTATTAAACATAACCTTTTCACTAGCTTCCAATCAACCAACCGTATCGTATAGCAATTCAAAGTATATTATTTCACAGTACGACCAATTTACAGTTTTTGAGCTCGCCCAAATTTACAAATTTAAAAGTTTTAACACAACCAATGTGTATATATAACTTATATTGTGAATTGCTTATTATATAACAGAAAAGTCAATTCCTTTATTGCAAAACGCCACCATCGCTTACATTAGAATCTTAAAACCTTAGAATAAAAAGAATCTGAAATTCAGCATTTCAATTTGAAGTAAAACTCCTCGATGTGGGACCTAACATAATTTACATTTTTTCCGAAATTCCCGTCAGGGAACGACAGGTCTTTATTTCTACAGTCGTTTTACACTCCCCTAAAGTTATCAGATGCTCATGAAAATTTTAAGTAAATATAAGCGTAGTCTTTGGGACACATTTTCGAAATTTTCAACAGAAGGCGTAATAACTGAGATTTTTACTTTCAAAGTCATTATTCTCACCTCTGGAGTTGTCAGAAATTTCAGGTAAAAGTTACCTAAAGTTCTTTGATTTCTTTACTCTTTTTATTTTAAGGTCAAATATTCATACGGTGAATTGCTTTTTACCATTTATTACGCAATCTTCAAGCTGGCAACCTGGATTTAGAACTGCAGGATAAGGTTCTGGTATATCACCTACTAGATAACTGTTTCCACAATGGTGACCTCGATAGCAATTTGAATAAATTGAATTATCTCTACTAAAACCTTCAGATGGTAATTGTATAACATGAACAGATGAATTATGTCCGTCTAAAATAAATAAGGGAGAATTTTATTATTCTTCACATTTTGATAATATGTACTTGTACATATTTAATTTATAATTCGTAATGTCAGATATACATGTACCTAAATAACTTCTTATTCTTAAAGTTAATAGCAATTATTAATTTCATTATAAAATATATATTTTCTTTACATTTAAATTTTAAAATATTTAACATGGTAGTTTTAAGGAAATTTTTTAAATAAATAACATCAATGATGGATAAGATACAGAGATACAAACAATAATTCTTACCTATTGTTTACAAATTTTTTACGCGTTATAGATACAGAAATATAGTTAAAAATTGTAAATAGCATACTTACCAATGCTTTCAGAATATTGATAATGATCCCTTATATGAGGTTTCAGAATTTTTTTACATCTTAAAAATATAACAATCAGCATCCAACTAAGAATTAAAATCAAATAGAGAAAGCCTAACATATTTTTAATATTTCAAATTTAATAGCGCTTAAGCTTAGAAATTGATTTTTTCATAAATTTTATTTTTTTTGCAATTATTAGCTTATGGTTTTGAATTTTTTATTTGTAAATCAATAATTTAACTACATTTTACGTATACAGGTCATGAAGAATAATCGATATAATATATTTTTGTAATTTTATAAATAAAATCTAATTAATATCTGCCAATAATGAAATAACAAATATTAAATATTTATTTTTAAACAAAATAAAAAAAAATTATAGATTCATGCGATGATATAGTAAAGCATATTGCATGATGGATGATTATGTATAAAAATCTTTAGTTAAATTAAATTTAATTAATAAAATACTAAAATATTTTAAATCTTCACAATTTATTCGTTTTAGCTTCAAATACTGAACTTTGACCCATTCTGATATAGTCCTTTCTTTAAAATCTATATTTAATTACAAAAAAAAAACGCATTCAATATTACCCTTACATATAATAAAAATGTTTCCAAATGTTTTTCTATATAAACAGGGCCTGTGAGAGACACTTGGAGGCCCGGGAAAGACAAAGTATGTGGTTTTAATGGAATTCAATAAATTAAATTGTAAAGGTTAATTCAATTCTAGAGAAACAATTTTAGTTTGAGTACTAACCAAGTAGTATCTACTGCTTAAAAAACTTTAATGTAGTAATTTCAACCAACTTATGTTACAGCTCAAAGCATAACAAACATTTCACTATGAACCTCATGAATGAAATCATAATATTGAGCAGTTAGTTGTTTGTTGCGTACGCAAAAATTCGAAGTAAACTTTTTGATCGTTTTGTTTAATGTTGTTTGGAGGCTCTCTAAATTAAGAGTCTCGTGTCAAAAGACCCTCCTGACCCTCCCCTTTCTTCCTTGGCCTGTATGTACATAACTAATTTTGAATTATTTATTTATTTATTTCAAATGCTTAATACAAGCGAATAAAATATAATATTAAAATTAAATATATATACAATTAATTTAATAAGGGATGTAAAAATATATACAATCAGTAACATTTACTATTTAACAATGTATCACTTAGTTTGAATTATTTAAAATAGTACCTATGATAAAATTTACTTTTAAAAGGACTTTCGAAAACGTATAACTGAAGCAGGAATTGGTATCGGTTATAAATCTTGAATAGGGAGTTAAGTGGGCTATATTGACCATAATTGGTTCTGGAAAATTTAATATGTAGGTACTTCATAAAATTCCTCAGTATAGCAAAAATTGACACTTAATTTTTTGCTTATTTATAGATGTATAAGATCATTTTGCTAAAATATTATTTTTAATATTAAAATAGTTTTATAAACTTGTTACAAAAAGCGATGGAGTCAGATTCTATAACTAATGTTTTTAAAAAAAAAAAAAAAAAAAATCTGACATTAAAAAAAAAGGTAGGAATTTTCGCTTAGTAAAAAGCCATATCAAAGTTTACTATTAGCGCTCCTGAATCTAAAAAAACATGATTTTTTGTTAATTGTATTTGTGTAGTTGTGTTGTGGTCTTTTCAACCTGAAATCTGAGAAAATAATTGATTCATTCCAAGTCTGAGAGATATATCTAATCTTTTTTTTTAACATTGCACATAAAACGTAACATAATATGTTACGAATAGCACAAATTCTACAAAGCAATTTGTAATATGTGCGTTGAAGCATTGATGTAACGATTCCAGACAATATTACTGGAAAATTAATATCGATGTGAAATAACATGACAATTTTAAACAATTAGAATATTTCATTGTTTTGATATAACTTCTTCGCATCTATTTTTTTTTCCGGAACTATCAATATGAAAAGCACTTTTAGAAGTTGAAATTTCCGCATATTTATGTGACCTAGTCTTTTCGTCCCTGCGGAGCTAAGGGAATAACAAAACTATGTTTTGCAATTTATACTACTAGGGTTGCCAGAAGTCCCGGTTTTCCGGGATTGTCCCGGTTTTCATGTCGTTTCGTGACGTCCCGAAAAAGGTTCTCGGGACGCTCAATTGTCCCGGTTTAACATTTTTGACCAAAAAAAAATGAATAAATTTATAAAAAATGTGCCACTTTGTTCAGGTTATGTTACGCTTTGCTTTCATTTTTCTAATTCTCGATCCTACATTACATCAATCCAGCCTATAAAGATATTGCAGGGTAGTATTTGTTTATTTATACATTTTTGTTTTTGTTTATTTAGCTGCAAGACTTGGCTGGTTTACTAATTTCATTACTAATTTCATTTTATATATTATTAGATTTATTTTATACCTTCAAGTTCAAGCATGCCAAAGAGAAAGTGCCAATTTCTATAAAAATGTACTACAGAATTTCCTTTTATTAAAAAAGGCAAAATTGATACGGAAGCGTATTGTAGACATTGCAATTCAAGTTTTAGTATAAGTCATGGTTTATCCGACATTAAAAATCACATTCAAAGTCAGAAACACAAATCTGCAGTTGCTTCGGCAAGTAAATGAAATGAATATTTATATTTTTTGTTCCTAATTTGAGTTATTAATTTTAAGATATTATTTAATTACGTACTTGACCTTGTTACCATTATTACGGTCCTTTTTTTTTATATTTATATTAAATAAAATATTTTTTTAATAAATTTTATTAATTTTGTGAAAAAAATTCTTTTTGTCCCGATTTGTAGTGGGGAAAATCTGGTAACCCTATATACTACGCAAGCAACAAAGGCTTTTAGGGGGAATATAAAATCTCAGATTTTGAAATAAATTTATTGCCTAGCAACAAAAACGTTATAAAGGTGAAAGGGGTTCTGATTATATTTTTGACATTTATACTAAACCTTATCAACGTCTTCGGCTTGTCCCAATATATTCTTGCTTTTCATTTAAATCTCTTGCTATCCATCTATAAAAAAAATGCATAAACATTTATTTATTTAAATTTAATTATTAAATTTAATTATTAAATTTAATATTTTAATTTTACCTTTTTTAGTTGATTTTTTGTAAACTTTCCTGCTTTTTTTTTAATCATATGATCTTGTCATTTTCAAACTCAATTCAACCACAGTTCAACCACATGCTTTTCGACTCTCTGTTTCAACCCTATCATGTAAACTAGGTAAATTTAATTTATATCTATAATTTAAAATTGTTATATAATTTAATAATGAAATATATTTATAAATATATTTGTATATATTTGTATGTTAGAAAAATTACTATATATGTACTTATTTAGTAAACACCTGGAAAAAAGTAAATTAATAAAAGCTTGTATCGAGTTAAGTTACATGAATATTGTGTCGAAACATTCGGCGTTTGTGTACGAATGGCGAACATTTGAATACGAACATGCAATGAGGACATATCTTAAACCTAAAAGAACGTCAAAATCATGCGTAATTTTCTCATTTAATTTGTTTTCAATTTATTGATGTGTTGTGAAATTCTTTCAACAAACAAAAACAAATTTTGTTTGAATTTTTTTGTTTTGAAGTAGAATATTAGTATTATAGTATTCAATGTAATTTACTAGAATATGTACATTTACCGTACATACCTACCTACATAACTTTTAATTGACATAGTGCAGACTGCAGAGAAGATGCATAAAAAATTAATTATGGAATTTATAAATGGAATTGAAGTTAAAAATATGAATAAAATTAAATTAGATTTATCGGAAATGATTAAAATGATTTCAAATAATGATGATAATATATTAAACAACAGTTCAATTTTTTATAATAAAAAAGGGAATAATAAATATAAATCGGTAAATGATGATTTAGTTTTAATAGGAACAGATTATATAAAAAATGATAAAATAAATTACTTGTATGACAGAAACTTTAAATCTAATGAATCGAATAATGAAAAAAATATAACCAGCAACTTTATATTGCCCAATAAATCATCCTTGGAATCGTCATTCCAAACAAAAGAGGAACTTAATGACTTTCATATCGCAAAAGCAAATTTTTTATCCGAAGATGAATCACAAAATTCATATATTTTTGATGAAGGATCAGTTGTTGAAAGTAATTGGCGCACTATTTTAAAATCTGGCCGAAAACGGGGTCGCCCGCCGATTGATAATTTTAATATATTTAATCCAGATATAGAAAAATTGGCTGAACTACCTGACGGCGAAAAACATCACTCAATAATGCGTTATAAGAACAACATTGCAAGCAGAATGAGTAGAAGGAAACAGCGAGCAGCAAGAGAAGAAATGAAAGTAGCCCTGGAACATGAAGTCAAGAAAAATGAGAATTTAAAAACAGAAATGAAAAAATTACAAATTATTTTCAAACTACTAAAAAATTATTTATTTAAATCAGATAATCAAATATTTCGGCCACGTAAAAGAATATTGCAACAATATAAATACTGAATTAAATTAGGATGAACAAAAAATATCTTTAAAAAATTAAGTAAGCATAGGGTGAATGAACTTACTTACGTTGTTATTTGCAATAAAAGATTTTTAATAAAAAACCAATTACTTTGTATTCAATAGTTTTCAATTACAATTACTTCTTATTTGTTACTTTTCACTTTTTTTTTTTAGAAATATAATTAATTTTTATTCAGTACTTACGTAGTCAATTGCAATTACTTTTTTGGAAAAGCAGGTTTTCAGTATTTTTAAAATGGAAATTTTACAGCTGTTCTACTGCTGAATTTCCATTTCCATTTCAAATTATTAATTGAAAATTATTAATTTTACTTAAAACTGGTAAAATTTTCACAATCTCTGGAGACAAATTTACGATTTTTTACAAAACTGTGGCACAGCTTACTAAATTAATTATTAAGAGATAATTTTTGAACTAATTTTTAAATCTTTATCTTTACTCAACGGTAAAAATTTGAAAATTGGGCAGTCAGAAATTACAAATTTTGTTTTGGACATACAATAATTGTTTTTAAGAAAAATTTTGTTATTCCGTTTTACATCTAGAAACAACATCAAAAATACAGAATAGATAATTATGGATCAGCTCAGAAGTTACAGCTATTCTTGTAGAACTCTTCCTCAATTTACTAAATAAAATACTTCACATTTTTTAGTTCGATTTTAATTGAAAAATTATTAAAAAAAAGTAGATTCTAAATAAAACAAATTTTCTTACGTTTTAACAACAAAAATTACATCAACGTTTGTTTCTTGCGACCAGTACCAGGGGAACTAAAATTGAAAAACATTTCCTTACGTTTTAACAACAAAAATTACATCAACGTTTGTTTCTTGCGACCAGTACCAGGAGAACTTAAAATTGAAAAACATGGAAAATAAGCACTTATTAAATTATTGTTGTCGTATTCATATTTATGCGAAAAATTTAAACTAGCGAATTAAGAAAATTGAGATGTTCAAATGAATTTTAAAATTTAAAATATGTTACTTGTTAAAATTAAATTAAATTTTTTATAAATGAGGGAAATAAAAACCAATAATGCAATTTAATAGCTTATTTTGGTGAGGCATACTGAATTCACATCTTTGGTTTTGATCCATTTTAACCTTTTTGAACAGAAAATTCATGAATTTGTCAGCTTAGCACTTCATCCAGTCAGCTTGGTTTGCCTACTCATTTTTGATAAAAAGTCGGTACATTTCTTAATTAATTTTAAACATAAATGAAAAAAATCGTTAATATAAAAAAATTTGATGTCTTCAAATGGTTTGAGACGACATACACCAGGGGCATGTTCACGCTGTCAATTTGTGGTATTTTAGTTTTCAATTTTATAAACTCTAGGCTCAGAGCCAGCGATCGCCAAACCTACGTTAAGTATCAAGCCTTCGATTTTTTATGATGAAATGAACTTTCTTTGGCAGATATCGGCTCTTTAAAGTGCATCAAAATGGTACACAAAAACATTAAAATAACAAATCTGATTTTTATTAGTTGAAGCAATTAATATTATGGCCTCAAATTAATAATGAAGTATATGTAGCAACACTAAGCCCAACTAATGATTTCAATTGGATTCGCTGGCACATGCTCTTTAACCGGATCCAGCTGCCAGAATAATATACTTATATAAAATTCAAGTTTTATACTAACTATAACCAAAGAGTATGTATATCAGTTCCATACAAAAAATACAAATCAAGCTCTTGGTATAGTGATTAAGATTTTTTGTTTCACTTTTTTGGTTTATATTCTTTGTATGGAGCAAAGTTTATATCATCGAAACATTTTTAACAACTATAATAAACACTAAAAGAAACTTATAACGTAGGTCTGGCGATTGCTGAATTCTACTCTATTAGTAGGTGAGATTTTTTTTATTATAAAAAAAAATCTGTTATTTTAAAGGTTTTGCTTACCTTTTTTTATGTATCTGCCAATGAAACTCTGACTTAAAGTTTATATCCAAACATTCTTATTTATGATAATGTGCACTCAAAAAAAAACTTAGGCTTGATACTTTAGCTAAGTAGCTCTTACTCTATTACTATTAGTAAATGGCGCATTTTTTCCTTGCCATTGTTGTTCAGTTAAACCAAAACATAAAATTTAATCAAATGTCAAATATTTTTAAGCGGTATCGAGTCGGGTTTGCGATTTTGGAGCTATTGGATGGAAGTCGAGAAATAATTTGTCCTACTTAAAATTTCCCTAAATATTATAAAATAATATGGAGGAAAATATTGAATTTGGGTAAGACAAGAAAACAACATTTTAATTTGTGTAGGCAGTCAAAAATTAAAACAAAAAAAGGATAACAGAACAGAACCAGAGGAACAATTAATTAGGCTAAGGTGACCAACTTCTTAAAAATAAAAAAGAGTATGTTAAACATATTTTTTGGGAAAATTATATTCATAGGAGCAAAAAAATAAACCATCGGTTTCACATTATCAAAGCAGTTAGCCACAATTTCATAGAAGTGTGTGAAAAACTGCGTGATTTAAAGTTTTTTCCTGCTATCTTTAGACTTTTTGTGTGTTCTTCTGGGGCTGCAAGAACTACAACTCTCGTAACTTCCCAGCGACTAATCGTTAGAAAGCCTTTCGTTGTAGTAATTATGTATTTTTCTCGGACTGCAGGAACCATAACCTCAGATTCTCGTGCCCTGCCAACATAAAACTTTTTCGGGTGATTTCAGGAACTTTTACGTTTTGTACACATTATTCCATAAAACCGTGAAAAATTCACACCCCTAATATTTCAGTCAAGTAAATTTGTTTTTACGTAGCACATAAACAACTATAAATTGTAGGTTATTATTTAGATTTTAAATCTCCAATTTAAAAAAAAAATTAAGATCCATCATTATATTTCTGAAAAATAATATTAAATTTTTTTGAAATGTTGATAACTACCGCTGGAAACGTTTCAAATTGGAGGTATTTTTTTTTTTTAAATTATTGATTTTAAACGTACTTTGGAGGTAACATAAAATCTAACGCAGTTAATATTAATTAACTTTATCTTGATTATAAGACTACATTATGACTCTTTCAAATTTGACTTGTTGCCACAGAGTTCAGATTAGGCATGAAAATACCTGTAGCTAAATTTACCACTTCATCTCATTCTGACTAATTATTTATCTTATATAAGTTAATAATCACTGGCGGGCATATGGATGTCTTAGCTGAATTATTTTTGCTTTTGGACCTTTTGGAGAAAATGCATATAAAAATATAATTGAGCGTAGACTTCGTGGTCCAAATAAGAACATAAGAGTAAAATATTTAAAAATATATTTATTTTTGATCTAGCAGAGAAATTGTTATGAGAGAGCAAATAAAAGATTTAGAATTGAAATTAAGTATTGCAACCTCCACAGATGTTGAAAACGAATATTTCAAGAAGAAATTAAAATTAAGAGAAAAAGAATTAGTAGATGTGATTGAAGATAAGGATAAGCAAATAAAGTATTTGAACTGGAAAGTGGCGGAATTGATTAAAAATCCAGAATGCAAAATATGTGATATGAAGTCTCAAACTATTTTCAACTTAGAAAATCAAATCGAGAAATTGAGAGAAAAATTAGTTATTTCAGAAAAAATTATTAATGATCTGCCTGTCGAAAGTTGTAAGTAAAATCATTATGTAGAATTACTATTCTTAATCAGTGGTAAAATATTAGTTAAATGTGTTCATTTCTTACTATATCTAAAACGTAGGTACTTACATATATAACTTCGATTTTGTTTTAGATAACACAGAGCTGGATTACAAAATTATAGCGAAACAATTGAGAAAAGAAAATGATGAATTAGTAATAAAAAATAAAATTTTATTGGAAGAATTTGAGAAAAGAATTGTTGAACTCAACAATTCTAATAAATTGGAAAATGATAAACTGAGTCAAATTGAATTGGATAGTTTAACAGTGCGACCATTGGGAAATTATAATAAAAAAGTTGTTAAACAAAATATGTCAAAGGAGCAGCAAATGAATGTTAAAATATCAGGTACTTATCAAAACAAAACTACAAGACTTCAATAAGTGTTATTTAAAAAGTTCATGTAAATAACTAAGTATCGAGATCTTTTAATAATGAAACGAGATGCATTTATAAAATAATTGGTATTCCGTTAATAAAAATATATATTCCATTAATTCCGTGTGCTATATTGTATCTTAATTTGAAAGGTGAAAGATAAATATGTAATACCGTGATTTTACAGTCGAAATTGCTGAAAGATTAACATTTTATGTGTTTCGATAAAAAAAAATTAAGGCATATATTCCTAACCAGAAAAATATAGGGTAGATGTGCACAAAATAAAATTTTTATTACCTGAATTCGTTATTTTTTCTAGTTTATTTATTATTTGAATTCGTTAAAGTATAAAAATGTTTTATTATTATTATTATTATTATTATTTTAATAAGTATTTTAATTATATTATACTTAAAAAATATGCAATAAAATTAGTTTTTTTTTGAAAATTTTTATATTATACGATTTCAAAATACTTTTTCGAATTATTTTGGTAATGGATCATTCCAATTACAATTCCACGATTCCATAAACGATAGATATTTCGATAAAATTATTAATATTTTTTTGAATGAAATCCATATTTAAATAAAATCGGTCTCGGGGTAGGAGGTCAATATATTTTTTGTTACGAAATTTGTGTGTTTAATCATTTCCTCTTTTTATGTACCAAATTTTAATGAAATCGGAAATGGATAGGAGGCCAAGAAATTTTTTCTCTTATTAAATTTAAGATGCAATTCCTTAATAAAAATTGTTTGTTGCAACTGTTTTATCATTGAATAATGAATATATATTTGCCCCGCAGGGTCACGCGACAAAGTTTTATGTGCAAGAAAGGCTTTCTATCATACGAAAAAGGGGATTGTTATTCATGTACCCCGCAGGAACCCACGAGAGGATGAACAATATCAGGAGGGGACGGTAATCGTTCAAACTTGGGGGAAAAAATATTTATAAATTTCTGTGAAATCATGGATAACTATCGCGAATAGATTCACGAAAATTTTTTCTTTGTATCTACAGCTGAGAAATCTGAGTTCTTATACTTCAACTATGTTTTTATGTCTTTTTCAGAACATTCATCTAAAAATAATAATAAAAGAAGTTCAGAAAAAATCAATAAACCGAACAGAAAATTGAATCATAACCAACAAACTGACGATAAAAAAAATGAAAATACAGGTAACGATTATTGTTATATTTTATATTATTTGGATTTTAGATTCTTTTTCTTTATCGTTAATTATATTATACCTAATTAAACTACCTATAATAAATGTTGGTGTATTTCAATACATACGTAAGCTTTACTTTTTTAGAATATAAACCTGTGGCAAAAAAAAAAAGTCAGAAAAATATTAATCAAGAGAAAAGTGACACAGTGACGTACGGAAATGCGGGTAAATGAATTATTTTTTTAATACTTATGCTTTGCTTATTAAATGTTATAGTATGTTTCAATATTTTATTTATTTTTAGTCTTTAAATAGTAATAGTTAATGATAACAAATTATATTTCCTTCATTTGGAAACTCGCGTAAGCGCGTAAGAAAAAAAGTGCAAGGGGTTCAGGGGAGCGGCAGTTGTTGCCCGTTCAACAATAAAATTATAACAATAAAAAACACAATAAAAACAATAAAAAACAAGATTTTAAAAAAAAGTGTGCATTTGAAGTCATAATTTTAGCCAACCACCATCCATTTCGCAGCAATAAAAAGAGTTAAAATAATAACATCATTTTTTAATTTAAAGACTTGTATTAAAATATTTTTATTAAAATATAAATTAGTTGTTCAAACTTCAAAGAGCTAAATATCACAAAAAAGCAAAAAATTATTGCACATAATATGGTGTTCGCATTAGGAGAATATTAGTGGAATATGCTGTTATCCGGAATATTTCAGGAATATGAACTGGATTTTTCATATAAAAAAATATTCCGGAATATGTATATTCCACTTTCATATTCTAGTTTGTCAGGGTTAGAATTCTACATTTATAGTTATTTTCACTCATTTTTTGAAATTTTGTTATAGTTGGCAACAATTTTCTTGTCAAATTTGAGTCAAAATGAAAAAAAAAACAAAAAAATTGATAAAAAGCGAGATAAAAAGTCAAGATTTCAACAACAAAAACTTTTTCTCTTTCTCAATTTTTTTTTTTTACATCATCAAATTCCAGTTCTCATCAAATTTTGTAATGCGAACGGCAATTTGTTTTCCAGAATACAAAGGGAATTTAAATTATAATGCGAACAAGGTATAAGGCCTTCACTCGAAAAGAATAACTAATATATTTTATTAGTGACCATTTTTTTGTTGTTGTGAATTCCATTATAATAATAAATTTAGACTAACAAGTAACAAAATACATTAGGAATTTCAAATTCAGTATTTCAAATTCTTTTACGGGGAAACCATATAATTTTTATTTTGATTGTAAATTTTTGTCTACATTATTTTATTATTACCTACTCATTTTCATTTTGCATGTTTTGATTTTTACTTTTTTTTTTATTATATTTTTTCTGTGCTATATGATGTTGTTCATGTAGTTGTAGATGAGTATTTAATGCTTACGTACATACAAGTATACAACGTACTTAGTTTTGTAATATTTTTTCTGGACTTGTGTTATTGTTTTTTCAATAAAAAATTCATTTTTTTTAGAAGTGTCGACTCAAAAAAATGTCATGAAGCTTGGTGCATTACGAAAACAGCGTAACGAAGCGTTTATTGATAACAAAAAGGACATTTTGTTATCGCCAATAAAAGATATTGCAGATGTCCGGCGATCTTCAAGGGTTAGAAAACCAAAATAAACAAAACTAGTAACTAGTAATTTTCTTTAATTTTTATATCAGTTTTTTGTTTAAACTAATTTTTTACTATTATTTTTTATTTTTTGAAATACAGTAAAATTTAACGATCAACCATCGGTCATATTTACACTATGATGCATGTATCTGATTCTCTTATTTTTTTTCTCTCGTAAAAGTTTTTGGAATAATTCCAAATCCCGTTTTTTAAGATCGGCCTAAGCCAAATTTTTTTTTCAAGAAAAACAGGAATAAGAAAGAGAAAAATGGGCTTAGGACTTTATAAAATTTCAGGAATTCTTGATTTTTGTGAAAATTATGTTACATGTAAAGTTTTGCTGACTATATCAACATGTTAATATTGAAAATTATGTACTTCTGCTGGGTTAAAAAAAAAATTTAGAAATAAAGAACTGAACACAATAAAATTTGAGACTTTAACTTCATTCTTTATTTTTATTTAATTTGTGTAATTTTAAGATAATTTTTTTTTCTGTATTAGTTTATATTTTTTTATTCATAAAAAAAAAAAAATTTTAAATTGATCTGTGTTTTCTTTACTTACTGTTAAGCTAATCTTAATTGGAGTTCGAAAGAACCATTCTTTGGAATATCCTTTTTTGGCTGAAAGGTGTTGTATTGCTGAGCCTAGAAGTATCAATTCATCAATGTGATGGGTTACGTTTTTTTAATAAAACATATATGTCTTTGTAAAAATTCTATATATTTCGGCTTAGTTCCGAACCATCTTCAGGAAATACATTACATTTAATATCGTTAATCTACAACAAAGTAAAGTTTAATTTAGTATAATGTTTAACATAAAAAATGTACATGTTAATGTTTTATAATTTCTTACTACAATAAATATGTGAAATAACGAAACATCAGGAATATATTTATTTTAATTAGTTACAGATATAGTTTTTCTTTATTGAGAAACATAGTCAAAAACATTCAAATGAAGTTCAATAATTTTCTTAATTTATTATAAAAATTATATATATAAAATAAATAATTTAATTTTTAATAAAATGGGTAAAAAAAGCGCAATTTTTTATTTTTTAATTTTTTCTTTTCTTAACAATTATTTTATTTCGAAGCGGTCAAAATATTCTAAAATATCGTTAACAATGAGCTAAGTATATTGTGATCGAAAGGGTAAAATTACAAATTATAAGGTTTCTTGCGATGCAGGTGGTCGTAATAAATTACTGAGTAAGTTGACGAAAAATATTTAGTGTCTGATTTATAATTACAAGATTGACGACGGTTTAAAATGATTTGATTAATTTCACAAATTCTTAATTTTTGTTTGTTGTTCTCTTGTTCTAAAATTTGAACTTGGTCAAAATTAAATCTATGTGAATGGTTCCAATGTATGGTGTGCTAATGCTGTCTTAGGCTCAAGTAAATTAGTCCTGGAAACTGAGTTTTTATGTTGGCTATTCTAGTTTTTAATTTTTGTTTGGTTTCTCCTATGTATACTTGGTCACAATCTAAGCATAGGATTTTGTAAACCAATTCCGATTTTTCCAAGGGGGGAATGGCGTCTTTTAATTTTTGAAAAAGTGTGTTTCCTAGTTTATTATTGGGTTTAGAGGTAATATTAATCTAGAGTATAAAATGTTGTAAGTGTTGAGTTATTTCTTGGGATATTTTCGGGAAGATCATATTATTAAAACCTCCGGGATTACATCTTTTCGGGATTTCAGGTTCCGGGATTTAGTGTTTTCGGGATTTTGACTTCCGGGATTTCGTCTTTCCGGGATTCTAACTTCCGGGATTGGGATTGTGATTTCCGGGATATTAGCTTCCAGGATTGTGATTTCCGGGATTTTGTAAACGGGGAAAAAAAATTCCGGGATTTCATACCTCCGGAATTTTCGACATTAGACCGGCTCCTATTCTGTGAACATTTAATAATGGTATAAATTTAGCTTCTTATTTCAAATAAAAATGAACCAGGGATTCATTTGACAACAGTATTCTGTGAACACTTAATAAGGGTATAAATTTAGCTCCTAATTTCAAATTAATTAAGAAATTTAAAAAGTACTATTTCATTTTAATTCCGCAACATTGAAGAAATAAAAAAACCTCCGCCATTCCGAAAATCAAAAAGGTAGAAAATAAAAATAATTTTTAAGGTTCCCCGTCTTAAAAAACGAGGGTTTAGTTTTGCTTTGTAGGGCTAATACAATATCCACTGAAATGAGTTTTAAATATGTTCGAGAATAAAAATCTGTATCCATTTTGAGTTTACGGGCATAATTTAGACGTTTTGGTCGGGCTGACAGAGTGCCAGATCCTGACGAAGCTGTGAAATTATTTTAAAAGATTTTATTAATTATTAAAAGCTATGAAGAAATTAGCTTGATCCTCTGTTACCGTTGACTATAATGGTACATTATTTGTCTAGCAGTTTCACTATTGAAAGCTCTTTTATTATGATTAAACTACATTTATATTCATAACTCCGACTTTTATGTATACAAGATTAAATGGGTATGCTCAGTAATTTCATACATCTTATTTTGTTAAATATATATGTTTACTCTTTCTATATGACGCAGTGAATAACGCAATCCATACTACAATTCAGACGGCAAAAACAGAAAAACATTATAAAATAGTTTATAATTTTTTAAATTTTGTTTTACACATTTGAAATTTTCTAATTATGATTTTAATTTTATATGAATACATAACTTTGAATTGTTGTAAAAAATATTCTTATTATTTTTATGTGAAAAAAAGGTATAAAAAAATCACTGGGATTCAATGAAATTGGGTATACGTTTATAAAAACTCACATTAGAAACTATACATCTATTTTTTCTTATGAATATATTTAGATATACACTTGCCTATTATAGAATTAAAATAATTTCTAATGAAGTTATATAAATACATCTGTTACTTTTTTTTGTAGAAAAAATATACTCATTTAAAAGAATCTTATTTTCTAGGGATCAGTAATTCTGTTTTTTTTACCAAACGAGAAATAACATAAAATCAGTAATTTTTTTTGAATTTAGTTTTTTGTTAAAAGTTTAGCTTTTAATCACGTTCTTCATCAAAACTGAAAAAATGGACTATATGTATGTTTTCATTAAATGTCCGTCCGTCCATCACTAAAATGCTTGTAACTAATGAACATTTTATTTCTTTGAATGCTAAAATATGCGCGCAATTTTCTTCATTTACATGTAGAATAAAAGATAAGATTCGGAACCAAGGGCTAAATAATTTTCATATATTCAGTCTTATTTTTGCTCCAAATAAAATGGAGAAAAGGATTATCGAAAAAATATCGCTTCAATATTTACTTTATTCAATCAAGGAAAGACTAATTGAAAAGAAACTTTAATAATTTGATTTAAATCTTAATAAATAAAAATGAAAATTCTCTGTTCTCTGTTCTCTGTCCTCTGTCCTCAATCACGCCTAAACCGCTGGACCGATTTGGCTGAAATTTTGAACTTAAGTATCATGGGGGCCCGAGATGGTTATAGGGTACTAGAAATTTTGATCCGAGGCCCCGGCGGGGGGGCTACCTTAGAAGCCAGTTTTGAAATTTAGGTATATTCCAATAAAAAATAGTGGCGTTGGATCCGAAACCCCTATTATTTAAAAAACTGGATGTTGAGAGGCCCCCAACCGTTGTCCCAGTGCTCAATTGGGGGGGCTATACAACAAATTTCGAAATTTTGAAGTTAAGTAGCATTGGGACTCGAGATGGTTATAGGGTACTAGAAATTTTGATCCGAAGCCCCGACGGGGGGGCTACCTTAGAAGCCGGTTTTGAAATTTAAGTATATTCCGGAAAAATGTTCTAGCGTTGGACCCGAATTGGTTATTTAGAAGACTGGATGTTGAAAAGTCCCCAACCGTTGTCCCAGGGTTTAATTGGGGGACTATATAACAAATTTCAAATTTTTTTTAATTTTGAAAATAAGGGACCTAGAGACCCGATTGGTTATATTTTTGATCCGAGGCACCGAGGGGGGGGCTACCTTAGAAGGCGGTTTTGCAATTTAGGTATATTCCGATAAAATATTATAGCGTTGGACCCGAATCGACTATTTAGAAGACTGAATGTGTTAAGGCACCGGGGAAGTGGCTATTTAACAAATTTTGAAGTTCTGTTTTTTTTAGTGCACAAATTCTGGATTGAAGTGTTTTGATATTAATATAAGTTCGGGAATACCGTGCGAAACCGGGTATTTCGACTAGTATTAAATATTCAAAGAACACTTAAAGCTATACACAGAAAAAATATACTGTAGAAAAAATATACTCATTTAAAAGAATCTTATTTTCTAGGGATCAGTAATTCTGTTTTTTTTACCAAACGAGAAATAACATAAAATCAGTAATTTTTTTTGAATTTAGTTTTTTGTTTAGCTGTTAATCCCGTTCTTCATCAAAACTGAAAAAATGGACTATATGTATGTTTTCATTAAATGTCCGTCCGTCCATCACTAAAATGCTTGTAACTAATGAACATTTTATTTCTTTGAATGCTAAAATATGCGCCTAATTTTCTTCATTTACATGTAGAATAAAAGATAAGATTCGGAACCAAGGGCTAAATAATTTTCATATATTCAGTCTTATTTTTGCTCCAAATAAAATGGAGAAAAGGATTATCGAAAAAATATCGCTTCAATATTTTCTTTATTCAATCAAGAAAAATCATCTGGAAAGACTAATTGAAAAGAAACTTTAATAATTTGTTATAGTCTTATTGATTTAAATATTAAATATTTAAAGAACACATAAAGCTATACACAGAGTGAGTTAACGACAATTGAATCTTGATAGAACTGTTTGTATAATGTAATCATTTTAAATATAACAATGGGGAAAAATATCATATATAAATGTAAGTTGCAATGATATTTATAGAAACGAATGAATAACGTATTTATTTTACACCTCCAACCGAAAGCCTTCTGTTTTTTTTTTCGAAACCCTGTTTAATCTAACATCAATAATGAAGCAGTAAGAAGAGTGAACAATGGTATTTTCACGAATGAAGACGACCAGAAACAATGCGTTTTAAAAACGGATTTGGTTTGAGATTGACTACTTTAAGTTAGATTGTGGTGGAAACACAGAATCATTAGGTCTTTGATTATAAACATCTTGAAGTACTTCGATATTATTTAATCGCAGATAATTAAATTTAATTTAAATTTAACAATCAAATTAACAATTCAAATTATTTATTTTCTTTTTGATAAGATTGTACGTATTATATTCTGCGTCAATTACTTTTGATATAAAAACACTAGGTTGATAAGACTTAAATTTAGTTCTTTCTAAATATTGTTACAATAAAAGTACGAAAATGAAGTTAACAATTTTAGCTGTTTTGGCACTTCTGTCTATTTCTACAGCACGAGGAAACTTACAAAGCGATTTAAATGATTTCAAAGATTTTATTCCTAAAACTAAATTAGTTGCTATTGTTGCCAAACATATGATTTTTGATAAAGAATTTAGAAATTTCAAAAATTTTTTGTCTTCTAATGAAATTCACCCGATTTGGGATCAAATTATCATTAATGAAAAATTTCATAACGTAGTTGAATATGCAAGAAAGTCTGGACTTGATATTGTTAAAATTTTGAATAAAATAGCTGCTGATTTAAATTCAAAAAAATATGAAAGTGTAGTTGTACCGGACAGTGCAAATTTAATTCAGTCTCGCACTGTGAAATCATTCATTGAAGATGTGATTGGTGCTTTTCCGAAATCTAAAATATCTGACTTGATGAAACAAAAACTGCAAACTAGTCCAGAATTTAGACAGTTTGTGGAAACGTTGTCATCAAATGAGTTTCATCAATTGGTTAACGAAATGAAAGTAAGTACTTTATAGCACAAAAACATTCTTTAATAATTTTAGTAAACAATTGATTTATTTACAGTCTGATCCAAAATTAGCTGAACCATTTGGAGTGCTAGCAAGTAAAGGACTCAAAATAGAACAAGTCATTAATGTTGGATTTGATATTTTAAGCTGGGCGCACTAACAGTCTATTGATTAAATTGTACTTTTTTATTTATATTTTATATTATTGAATAATGAATTCACGTATTAAAAAAATCTAATTTTTATATTTACTCGTTTCTTATAATTGCTTGTAAGTCCACAATGTAGTTCAAATCGTTTAGTGATCAATGCATGTTAATGCACAAAACTAACATTAACTAAAGTTGCATTACATTTTTTTTCATAGACTAAAAACAATTCTAATAAGATTTCATCACAATCATTATTATTCTTTATCAAGTAAGTTTATTCTGAATGTAAAAAACGTTTAAGATATTTGAGGCGATTCTAAAAAATTAAAAATTTTTGGTATAATTATATTTATATGAGCCATCGTATTTTCCACCATCACCTAAAGAATTTTCGCGTGTTCATACCAGGCTGCAAGAACTACATCTCTCTCGTAACCTATATACGACTACGCATTAGAAAGCATTAGAAATGTAATGTTTTCATTGTACTATAAATCTTGGATAACTTCACATCAATCTGTTTTTATTTTTACATTGCACATATAAACGACAGCAAATAGAATATGATATTATTACTTATAGCTTTTGGATCTCCAATTTAAAAAATGTTGGTTGGTATAAACTATAAAGTCCATCATTACACGAAAAATTAAGTTAAATTTTTTGTTTTTACATAGCACATTTACACGACAGCAAATTGGACATTATTAATTAACTTTTAGATCTCCCATTTAAAATAAAATGTCTTTTAGTAGTTAAGAATAAAGTCCATCATTACATTGTGAAAAATCATGTTAAATTTTTTTAAATGACGATGACTAGCGCCAGAGCCGTATCTAGAGTTTGCGCCGCCTATGGCAAAACATTTAAAATGGCGCCTAATATCTCACTATTATCATACAAAAAATTAACTTCCAATTTTTAATTTTGATCTATTTAAATGTTATTATACGAAAAAAAGATAACATACATTCTTTATTAATTCAACATAACTATTCAATTTGAAATTAATACATTTGTTGATTTTTAACAAATGCAATAATTTCAACAAATTCAATGCTTAGAAATTTTATTATTTTAATTTAATTTTTCTTGCTTCAATGTTTGCAAGTTCGTTGATTATTCCATCAAAATTTGCTTCTTCAAACATTTCAAATATCATATCCGATTGACAATATAGCTAATCCACTTAAGGGATCTTGTATCATTGTTGAAGGCATGTAATTTTTAATGAGCTTAAGTTTGCTAAAACTCCTCTCTTCACTAGCCAGCCACAGTTACTGGAAGTGTAAGTAAAATTCGTAAAGCAACATAAATATTTGGAAATGTTTCACACAAATCAAGTGCAACAATTTTCTTAAAATTTCAAAATGATGTAAAGATTTTAAATTTTTAAACAGCTCCGCACTTTGAAATTTAAAGCATTCGATTTCATTCAGCATCTCACCTGAATCTAATTCTGAGTACTCCAAACAAAGATCTTATACTGCTTTATTTAATTCCATAATGGATCTAGACATTAACTTTTCTCCCGACAAAAATTCAATAATTTTCAAATAATTTAGCAAATTAACAAAAATTAATTTGAAGAAAATTACGTAAATTTACTAGAATTTTGAAATTTTATATAAAGCCTTTTTAATCAGGTGCTATGGCCGGGGCCATGTTTGCCATACCCTAGTTACGGCTCTGACTAGCGCGAGAAATGGACCAAATTGCAGGCTTTTTTTTTAATTTTCTATTTGTTCTAAATTCAAAGAATAACATACTCTATTTTGATCATTAATTAATTTCTAATCAAATCAGCACCTTATGGTCATTTTTTTTAAATTCGCATAATATTAAAATGTATGTATGTAATATCTATTATGAAATCGGAGTCAGTGAAGTAAGTCGTGCAAAAAATCAAATAATATAAGCACGTTTTCCTTATTTTATTTTATTTCAAATAATAATAACAACAAAAATCAATCTTAAGTTAGTTTTATACTACATATTTCATATCATTGTATAGGGTGCTTTAAAAATTATTATAATATTCTTCATTAAGTAAATTTTTAATAGAAAAGTGATAATATATTTTAAACTGACATTTTATATCAAATAACTTAACATTATTGTTCATCAAATCATCAAACTTATTGAACTCAACATGAAAATGATAATGGTTAATCATTATAATCAAACTAAAAGATTTGACGATTATGAAACCATATATAACTGAAGTTAATAGGTATACATTTTTTTTAAAGAAAGTATACATTTTTTTTAGAAAAGAAACTGTAGGCCCCATATTTCAATTCCAATACTTTTTATCAAAATAATATATGATTATATTTTAATTTTATCTGAAGAAAAATAAAAACTTATTTCAAGTAACAATCTTACGAATCCATGTATTGTATGTATGTATGAAAAAAATATCATAAGGGAGAATTTGACCCATTAAATGAAGCATAAAAATTCCACATACTGTAAATATGTACATATAAATGTATATTATTTACCATTGTACACAATATACATAACTATAAAAATCTGAACAACACAAATCACAAATAGAAAAAAATAATTTAACGCCAAACTGTAAAAAAATCTATAAACCTTCAATGAGGCACGTTCTCTTATGAATAACTACATATTTTACATTCAAATTATTACTTTTTAACTTGTATATCATAATGTTCAGGCTTCATCTATTTGTCTATATATATATATATATATATATATATATATATATTTTAAGATAATGAAAAGAAGATCAACTTATTTCAGTTTCGCCTTCCTTTGGGGCTTTATCAAAGCTTTATTATTTTGTAGTGTCAAACATTAAGTACAGTCTAATTATTACTAAAATTATTATACATCAAACGTTGCAATAAATTTTTGCTTTAAATTTGATATAGAATATAGAACAAAACTATTAAGTGCCCTTTTGCATTCATTTGAAATTTATTATATGTTACACAAACTCTGAGTTGATGATATCCACGGTAGTACCAAATATTCACAGAAACGTCTCAACCGAAATATTACTGCACAGGTAAAAATTCCCAGTACATTCTGTACACCTACACCATCAGAAGAGATTATAAGGTAAAAAAGTTTTATTTATCATTTAATAAAGAAATTTTATATAAAGTTGGCCGAAAAATTAAAATAATTCATGAATTGAAAGAACATTAGAATGAAGGCAGGTTATGAGAGAAACTATTTAATTAAATAGAAATAGGTGTTATGTTGTGGAAGGATTATAATAGAATTCTTCAGATTATTTTTATTACCAAATGTGAGCTATTAAAAAACATAAAATAAATAACGTTTGCTTTGCGAATCAATAATCATAAAATTCATTAACAACTATATTTTTATTTATACATATAATAATGTGTATATTCTCAACGAAACAAAATTTGATTTCGGGTCGCCCAGTATCTCTTTAAACAGTCCTTTGTTTTATTGATAATTTTTTTATATTAGTAGCATTTTTAATTTCTACAATTTAACATTCAAAAAATTTTGTTAAGAGACAACTTATGAAAACGGCATAATGCCTTAAGCACATCTAATACCGCAAAGCAATTTTGAGATACCGTAAAAACCGATTTTCTGCGTTATTTCTTATTTATTTTAAATAAAAATTATGAAAAACGAAAGATTTTATTGATTTTTTCTAAAAAGAATTTCTTAAAATTATTTCATAATTAAATAGAAAACTGAATTTATTTTTTTTTTGCTCCAGAAAGAATTGACTACGTCACAAAATAATTTTTTTGTTTCTTTTTCACAGCGTTTCTTTTGCATCGAAATTTGGTTTTGCTGCATTTTTCTGTCACAATCATATTATAAAAAAAAACAAAAGCAGTTGTTTGCAGTTGATTTTTTTGCTTTCAGGTAAAATTAGCTGTGAACAGTTTTCCGGAACATTCCTTCAAAAATTGCTTTGCGGTATTAGCTGTGCTCAAGGCATAAAGGTTAAAAATAAAATAAAAACTGAATTTTATAAATGTTTGTCATTAAGTATTTATGTATATTAAGGATAATCGTTGGAATCGTTTTCATTTAACGGTTAAATTTATTAAACTTCGAAATTTACTATTTTCTGCATTTTGTTTATTATTGTACATTGATGTTAATCCATTGTTTGTAGGAAATATCTTGATAAAATTAAAAGCAGTACACTCTACACATGAATTAAGTTTAAGAAGAATAATTAAATTAAAAACAAAGGGTTGATATTTTTTCCTTTTTTGCTTCTAACGTACTTTAATATACTTATGTATTTTATGTACAATATACATAAATATCTTTTTGAAATCATAATGATGATTTTCGATCCTATAAAAACAAGATTAAAAGACAAAATGTGTTAATTTTTTGTTTTGTTTTACATCGTCAATAACATTACCTACGTTAGATATGTGTAATTGAGATTAAGGTCATTAATTTTTTTTCCTCCCTGTGAATTAGAGGCATTAAGAATATATTTTATATTACGTTCTGTTGTTTTATTTGATTATAATTGAAATAAATAAATTAATGAACATAAAAAAAGATTTTTTTTATAATGCTCTAAAAAGCTTAAAACGGAACAAATTCAAAATTATGCAGATCTCCATGATATTGACAAGTTAAAAGAAAAATACCCAGTCACAAACTCATTACAATACACTTTTAAATAAAACAAAATCAACGAGGACAAAAAATTTTCGTCAACTATCTTCTGCAATCAACACTCAACCCCATCCACCGCTTCGCCGATGACAGTAACTTGGTAGCATGCTACGATTTTATTAATAGGAAATCCGCATCTTCGAATGCTGTTACTACTAAACGTAATTTCCTGCAAAGTAGCATAAATCACGACCTTTCCAAAATTTCACAAGCAGTCTCCTAAGATTTTAATTCTTAAGCAATTATTTTCCGACAAGAATTATAATTGGGTAGTTCCACGGAAACTGGCCGATTCGATGTTACCACACTTTTTTGGGCAAACTGTATAAATATTAAAAATTTTAATCTTTAAAATACTTAATATGAATTATTACCATTTAGGACAAATAAAAAAAAAATGTAAATATTTACTGTTATTAGCAAAAATAGCAGCATAAAGAATGATTTTGTCATTACCGTGGCTGTTACTAAGTATTTTTTTCGTATTCAAAACTAAAATTCGTTATTTTAATGTTCATTAAATTTTATTTAGATTTCTCTGTTTTTTTTTCTTTTAATTTAATTGATTAAAAATTTTAAATATTTCGAAATTTTTGCAATAAATTAAGGAAAAACTGTTTTTTTTGTCAATACCGTGGTGTCATTCCCGTGGTTGGTTTGGTTACACGGGAATGACTTTTCGGTACAAATTCTTTGAAAAATCGAAAAATTCGAAAAATGCGGTGTTCCCTTTGAGAATAAGTTCGAAATTATCTGAAGCATCTAACAAATACTGATTTAAGTCTCAAAATTATTTTTTTTTTTTTACTTTTTTTATTTTCCGCCTGTTTCCGAGGAACTACCCAATTATATTTATCATGAGTATAAGTTTTTATTAATTAATTTTTTTAAACTATTACATGAGCTAATTGATCAAATCTGCCAAACAATTCGTTCAGTAATCGCACCAATTCTTGAGCACCACACTGAGATGCTAGCACAGTGAATCCAACAATATCAGCAAATAAAATTCTGACATTTTCATGCTTGTGTATTTAAATACGATGAAATTGACCTGCTACTGGTGAAAAAATATAATTTTTCATTTCCATTGCAACATGCTGCGGAAGAACCGACAGTAAAAGTCGATCTAGCTTTTCATTTTCATCTTGAATTTCCAAACGTGATGCGATACAGTTACGTGTGTCCAAAAATGCTCACCTTGAGCCCGTTCCATCAAAATATTAACAACAACACCAGAAAAAAAAATAATGCGGTATTAATTTGTTATAGAAAAAAAAAATAGTCTTAATTAAAAAATTTATAGTCTTAAAGGTATCAGAACCCTTTCTTTTTTTGATAATGTTTTTAAATAAATTTTTATCAGCGAAATATATAGGACAACATTATTTTTCACATCATAACGAAATTTGATGAAATCTGTACTTGTTTAATATACATTTTAGAAATTAAAACATTTGTTGAGCAGAATATTTAAGTTAGTAGAATAAAATCTGACGATGAATTCAATTCACAGCCGATAGACACTTTTTAAATTATATGAACTTTTTCTCAATGAGGTACTAAATGAAATTGAGGCAGTACTATATTGAGCAAAAAAAAAATTTATTTTACTTTTTTTTTTGCTGTTTTGATATCATTCAAATCTATGCTCTTAGTTATAAAATTGGTTATGGCACAACTCTTAATGCTTTTATTTTTGTTATTATTTTAATAAAACTTTAGAAGTGCCGGTTCCTCTTAAATGTTTCTAAGCTTAAGGAATAGGACGAGTTCTGTACGTATCTGGGTATACAAAAAAAAAAAAAAAATTATTCCCTGGAAAGTTTATTTTTTACTTGAAAAATTTTATGTTGCTAACAAATCAAATAATAAAATAAACACATAATTTTTATTTTTAGTTTTCATCAGTGGCGCCTATTTTTGTATTTACAAACATGTCATCAAATATGTGTAGATACATACATATGTATTTAGCTTCTTATATGTACGTAAAAGTATGTCTTTTAAAATAAGGAAGTATTCCCCTTATACATCCCAGCTTTAATTGTATATTAAAAGAAAAATTTAAACTAAAATTTTTCTAAAAAAAGAAAAACAAAAAGAAGTATCTGTATAACTTATAATGATTTCAGAATCTAAAAATTGTATTGCCCTTTTACAAAATTTTTCTTAGCTCTTTTACTACAAAAAAAAGGTGTTAAGAGATTAGAACTATTACAAGTTGCGGTGTTTTACGATAAAGAGACATAAAATAATTTAAATTTATTTCATGTGGCTTCCATGTCTCTTTACATTAAGACACGGCACCCGATTATAATAAAATCACTTTGCATAATTTTTGTGAGAAAAAATATATCATTGCTTATAATATATAATGGTGTATAATTTTTGTGGGAAAAAATATATCATTACTTGTTTGAAAGGGCACTCCGAAATAATTCATACGGACATAATTTATACGAGAAAAACGACATTATTCATACGATAAATAATGTCGTTTTAAATGCGACAGTATTTATCCGAAAAAAACCGACATTATTCATACGATAAATAATGTCGTTTTATTTTCGTATAAATAATGTCGCTTTTAAAACGACATTATTTATCGTATGAACAATGTCGTTTTTTTATCGTATGAATAATGTCATTTTTAAAACGACACTATTTATCGTATGTGAGTAAAAAAAAAATATTTGTGAGGTACACACGGGAAGGGGGGGGGGTCAGCAGGGCGGCGGGCGGGCGGTTGGTCCCCCCTTTCCCGTGTGTACCTCACAATATCTCCGATAAAATTTTGTGAGGTAAACAAAACGGGAAGGGGGGGCAGCAGGGCGGCGGGCGGGCGGTTGGTCAGTGGGATTTGCGGGACCTACATTTTCTACGGCCAACATTCGTTTTTACTCACATACGATAAATAGTGTCGTTTTAAAAATGACATTATTCATACGATCAAAAAACGACTTTATTCATGTAGAAATAATGTTGTTTAGAAGCGACATTATTTATACGAAAAAAAAACGACTTTATTTATATGATAAATAATGTCGTTTTAAAAGCGAAATTATTTATACGAAAAAAAACGACTTTATTCATATATAAATTATGACGTGCCTGAAAGCGACATAATTCATTTGTATGGTAGGAATAAAGTCGTTTTTTTGTATAAATTATGTCCGTATGAATTATTTCGGGACCCCGTTTGAAAGCTCCGTATGAACAGTTACCGAAAAGGTATAACCATCGATCTATATGGATAAATATTTTGGTACGTTTATACTATAAACGAATGAAGCCGAAGAAGAAGAAGAAGTACTTGATTTTTTTGCACACAAATGTCAAAAATTAGAAAAAAAAAAGGAACGCCGTTACTATTATTAAGGTTATAAATCAGCTTTCAACTTTTTACATTAGCCGCACGGTCGCTGCTAAGTTTTATTTTTCAATTCACAAAAATGCGAAATTTTATTTTATTTTAGATGTAAAACATTTATTAATTAATAAAAATGTTTATAAAATATTCACATATCTGCGTAGTATCTAAATAAAATCTAAATTTCGTATTTTTCATACAAAATTTAATTTAAATAAACATTTTATGTGACCACAGATAGGGACTGTCAAAACAGTGAATTGACAGATAAAATAAAATTGACAATGTCTAAAGTAAGTATAGCGACATCTATTGGAGTTTCCATAAGTAGCACGTTTGTATAAACCTGTTCATATAACATTTTAATGCCTACGAATAATTTCATAATACCTACAAAAAAAATGTATACCATCAGTTCAATAGATTTAATAAAAAACTTGTAAAAACCTATTCACAATTATCATATCTCACTCTTCTATTTCATATTTCTTTCTTTTATAAATTTTGAACATGTTTAATAATAAGTAAGTAAATGGGTGGGTTAAAATTTTAACAACTATCAGCTAATTTTTTTCTGTCAGCTCATCACTTCCGGCTCACTCCATTTTCAATGTGAGTTCCAGTATTTTTTTAATCCAAAAAAATTGTAGGTTGGGAAAAAAAAATCGGTGGGTGAGGGAAAATTTTTTTTGCCCACAAATGTCAAAAAATAAAAAATATAAACTCATAGAGTGTTGGGCTTATAATCGGTCTCTTTTTAAATAAATATTGGCTAAAGTGCAGAACGCGTGCACCCCTCAGATTTCGCTCAAACTTGGTGGGGTGGTAGAGGCGGTGCCAAAATCACCCCCCATGTATTTTTTTTTTGGGGAAAGGCCCAGTTTCCGAGTTTTGGCCCCTCAAAGTTTTCAAAGTTTTGGATATGGGGAAGGAATTTTATAACTCCGATTTGGCCTAATTTTGGAGAAGGGGTAGAGGCGTACCCCGCGATGTGAAATCCAAGACGGTTTTGGCGTAAAAGGCCCCGTTTCAAAGATATAGCCCTTCAAAGTTTTCATACATTCCAAAATATTTTACCATATTATTTTTTGGAAAAGGGCAAAATATTTCGGCCCTAATGCATAAAAATATTTAAAATAGGAAGCTGTATGCTGAATGGGGGACAGCTGTCGCCTCCCTGAAACCCCTAGGCATTTTTTTGTTTCTAAGCTTCGAGAAAAAAAAGGGCAAACCGGGAATAAAAAATAAGGCTAAAGTGCAGTTTATGTGAACCACTCAGAACCGGCTTAAACTTGGAGGGAGTAGAGGCGGTGCCCAAACTTCCAAAACTGAAATCAGTTCTTGGGGCAAAGGCCCCGTTTCGGAGATACGGCAAAGGTGTTGTGGAAAAAAGAAATCTAAAACAGTAAAAAAAAAATATTGTGATTTTATATAAAACATCCTGTACTGTAAATGTATTGGTCTCACTAAATATGTAAGAGAGATACTTCATTCCAGAGCTGGATTTACTCTTTTTTTAGTATTTATTCGTAGGGTATAACTGAAAATGTTCATAAAAAAACTTTTTAAATATCACGTCTAAAAAGAAAAAAAAATCTTTGGTTAGTTTGGACATGTTGAAATAGATCTTGTCGTACAGATAGTGCCATCCTAACCAATGTGCTAACTGTGCTAAAGCACGTAGGCGCCAAAATATGAGGCGCAAAATAATAAGAATAATTAAATTCACAAAAAAAAAAACCAAAAGGAGGTGAATTTGCACTTGGAAATCTGTGCTGAAAATTCGGAGTCCGAAAATTTGCTTGTATGTTTTTTAGTATTTTATTTTCGGTTTAATTTTTTTTGGAACGTTTTTCGCGAAAATAGAAAATATTCATTGCGGATAATTTATGAGATTACTTCTGAATTTAGACATGCTAAAATTTTGGTGTTTTATGATTTTTTTACAATACTAGGTCAAAATGCCAAAATTACAGTTTGTTGATTTTTGCACATATGGCTTTTTCAAAATGTTCATTAGAATAAATACAAAATAGATAAGCAATAAATATTTTTCTCACACATACATTTATCTAAATTTATACTTTTAGCCAATTATGCCCTTGTGAAACATTATTATAAAATAGATGTAGAAGCTAAAGGTAAACATAAACCCATAAATCTGGTTAGACTTAGGGATTTCTGTTTCGTTTCAAATTTCAATCAATCGCTGCGGAAATTTTTACGTTATAAATATTTTTAAGACGAATTTGATAAATTTATTGTTAAAATCAGTTAATATAGGTTTTATAAATTTGATTAAATGTAAGAAGAATACCCTGGCATGGGGAAATAAAATAGCTTTAAGTGGTATATTTAAGTAAAAACATCATAATTTATTTTTCGTAAAAAAATAAAAATTATCAATAACAATTAATCAAAAACTTTGTTTTTTTTTTCTGAGATTTATTTTTATTATAATCAACATTAATTCTTTTTTTTTTTTGGAAAGTCATAACTTTTTGGCTAATCATCTAATAAAAAAAACAAAGTTCAAAATCATAAAGATGTTTTTCTTCCTTTAAAAAAATATAGAAATTTCCATTATTTTTATTGGAATCTTTTTTCAGTTCTAAGAGTAGAAAATAGAAGTTTTCAATATAAAAACCTCTATAAAATCAAATCATACTTTTTTTTTGATTGAACGAATATTGCTTTATTCACTGAATGATTTTGCAGTTGAACTTTGTGTAAACAATTTTTGTATAAAAACTTGTTATGAAATGGAAAATTTATTGGTTAGAATAACAGTAGAACTTTTAATCGAGACCGAAATTACTAGAAATTCAAAACATATTTGATTAATAAATATAAATAGAGGCAAAATAAAAAAAATACGCTAAAATGAAAAAATGAACTGAAAATTTTCACTTTTACGATTATAGCTTTTTAATAACTATTTTTCAGGGTAGAAATGTAAAGTATTGTTTCTTTTGTATGGTTTATTAAACTTAAGAGCATAAGATTTTGAAAGTCATAAATACGCACACACAATTGAACAGGGTTTTGTCTTGTACTTTATTTTGATTTTCTTTCCATAATTTTCTATTTCTATTACCATAATCATTCTGTTTAATTTTTTTCCTTAAATTTTAAAATAGCTTTGAGTGACATTACTGCTACAGTATTACTTTTACAAAGCTTAATCTAATTTATTATTATCACAACATATGCAAATTACTTTTGATAAAAATCTTGCGCTAGATTTATTGAGGACTTATTTGTAAATGCTTGAAATAACAAAAAATTTAACAAATTTATATTCTTACTTAACAATTTATAATAGTAGATTATTGTATATGTTAACTAAATTTGTTATTAATTACGAGGTGTCTATACACACAAACACATAGAAAGGAGTCAAAATTATATTGACAAGTGTCTATGTGTTTGTGTGTATAGACAACGAGTTGTTATAACAAATTTTGTTAACATATCCAATATACTGTTTTAATGCGTAGGGGAGAGGTAGTTGCAAAGAGAGAATATAGAGATAATTTATAATAAAAAATAAAGATAAAAGAAGCCAAGGGAAATGTTCCACGTTAATCATTCTTTAATTTCCCTTTCTTTTACAGATAAAAGAAGCCAAGAGAAATGTTCCACGTTAATCATTCTTTAATTTCCCTTTCTTTTACAGATAAAAGAAGCCAAGGGAAATGTTCCACTTTAATCATTCTTTAATTTCTCTTTCTTTTACAGATAAAAGAAGCCAAGGGAAATGTTCCACGTTAATTATCCTTTAATTTCTCTTTCTTTTAGTGATATTATTTTTGTGTATGAATTACGTAGTTCTCATTTTTTCTAATTTTTTTTGTATTCGGCTGTATTGAAATATTGTGAGAGATATTATGTTTGTTTTGGTATTACGTAATATTCAATACGAAACATCTAAATGATTTCATTATTTACGCTGATGCATCTAAATTTTTTCATTATATACGCTGATGCATCTAAATTTTTTCATTATGTACGCAGATGCATCTAAATGATTGCATGTGTATTGACGCATATAATACTCCATTTAGTGATCTAAATTCTATAGCACTAAATACAACATAACGATCCCCTACGCATTAAACACATTTATGTCTCAAATTTAATTAAGTATTGAACTTTAATGTACATAATTGTGACATTGTAGGACGGGGTAAGTTATTTTATATAAATTAAACCAACATTTATTTTTATATTTGAATATTTTATTTTTGCAGTACATAATATTAAAAATCTTTTATTACAGTGGACACAAAAATTAAATTGTGATTTAAGCTCGTACACTTATGTCTGCGCAAGAACGAAATGTTTCTTGGGGACCACACCCTAAGTCTCCTTCACCATTATCGCAAATGCCCCATGTGTTACCTGAAATTAAATGCATTATTTACGTTTCGTTTTTTTTTTTTTATTGTGTCTAAATAATACCAGCTACATAAGTCCAACGTAACACACAATGTTCACATACTAAGTTTGGTAAAGTGGCGGTTGTATTAACATATCCGGTTGCTGATCCAACATATAATTTAGAGCTTTCACCTTCCAGGTTGAGAGGCCCATTTTCAGCAAAACAATTTTCAGACTCAGTTTTAAATTTGTCTAGATTACAAATGTCCAAATAGTAATAACCTAAATGATTTTTAGTAAGAAGAACTCCAATTTTAATGTTGGATTGATAGTATCTTTGTACAATTACACCTTCACCATACAAACCACCAATCTCATGAGCCCTAGGTTGTTTGTCGGTATATTTGTCTCCACAAAGGCCACATTTACCACCAGGAGGGCCTTCCTGAAATCAGAAAATAAAAGTTTTAAATATGGATTAATTATTTTATTAGAAAATTGTAATGTAGACAAATTTCTATAATGGAAATAGAAATGGATGATTCAAAAATTTTGAAATTTCGCTTACTCCAAATGATCCGCAACTCACACCATTATCATCATAGTTGGCAGGAGCTGACTCATTCAAGCGCCATCTAGATGAACGGCCGATTGGTGCCAACAACATTCCGTGACTATGGGCAAATCTAAGCCACGAAATACCACAGACCGACAATAAAATGAAAATTTTTGCTATCATTTTAGCTATGCGCGCATGAACGAGATTGTTCCGTTCGATTGGAGATAAACTAAAGCAAAGTAAATTGAACAGTTTTTATAGAACTATTTCTTTTAATCGGTAACATGTATAGTAAACATATATATACATCAAATGTTAGCACAAGTGTTCGAATACATGATGAGCAAATATTATTGAAATATAAAATTTCAGGAAGATATTAAGCTTAAATAAATGATAAATTTTTCTTTATTGAAAATAACGTATACATCAAAGTCATGACTAAGATTTTTGATGAGAACTTTAAAATTTAAAACGTTTTAAATTAATAACGTTTCGACTCTTAAAGTTCTCATCAAAAATTTTAGTCATGACTTGAATGTAAACCAATAACGTTTCGAATTTTAAAGTTCTCATCAAAAATCTTAGTCATGACTTTAATGTATAGTTATGTATGGTTTTCTCCTAAAATACTAGTAAATCAATTACTTATGTGATTTAAAAATGTTTCCTCTCGTTTCGAAGCCAAGTAACTATTGGTTAAGGATACAAAAAAGTTATGAGTTTCATACAACAATTTTTCTTTAATTTTATTTGGAGAAACTTCTTAACAAAATAAAATACCGTTAACACACTGTTTCGAAATTATTTTATTTTTTTTTACTAACAACTTCAAATAAAAATACCAAAGTACAGCAAAAAGATGTCGTATGAAAAAGACTATCTTTGTAATATTCTTAATCAATGATACATATTAGGTATCGATTGTTAGCACATACATGTGTTCATATACATAATAATGGGAAATATATTGAAATATAAATTTTCGAGGAGACTGATCTGAAATGAATGCCAAATTTGATTGTTGTCATACGAGTACAATAAAAAAATATCAAATTAAAAACTTTATAAATAAAGGAATGAATAATTATGTTATTTTCAAATCAAACTTATTTTTCAATTCGACCACCTGAATTTTGTAATGGAATTAATTTTAAAAGTATATACCAAGTCTTATCCCAGATAGATTTCAGGTTAAATAGTTTGATTGTGATTCGGACTCCTTGTTTTAATCTTTACTTTGTTGCTAACTGCAAATTTTATTTTTTCAGACATGAATGTTATGTATGTATAAATAATAAAAATAAGTACCTAGCTACGAACGTTAAATTAATACTTAATTTATTTTACAATAGAAAAATACTATTCAGCTTTCCAAAAATCTTCTCCCTTTCCAAAAAATCGCAATCACATTACAAACAAAAAAGTTTTTAGGTATATCGTTCTAAAAAAGTAAAATTTATTATGGGTTGTCTTCCTTTACGGTTCAATTCAAATGAAATCATCGAACAATAACAAAATATTTCTTTTATTCTGGAAAGAAATCTGTATTCGATAAGGTAAATAAATTTTATTTCGAGATGTTTTCCTATTCCTAAAACTGTTAATATCATCACACTATATAGGTATTTTAAAAAGCATTAATAAATTTTATTTAAGGCAAGTTTTACACACTATAATACCATAAAAACTTTTAATACTACGTTTACGTAATAACATGAAAACATAAAAACTTAAAGAGATGTGCTTTAGGCATTTTTTCGTTTTCTTTATTCTCTAACTTATTTAATTTAGATATCTTTATTTTCAATATAATAATTTTAAATGATAATCTTCTGTAGGGTGACCAACATATATTATTTTTTTTAGAGAATATGTCTCTTTATTAGAGATATTTCTTTTTTTATAATTTTTTTATGCTTTTCACTTCCTTTCAAAATTTTTTTGGGAACATGAAATTTATTAATTTTTTATTTTTAACATATTATGTTTTTAAAAATTTTTTAATACATATTGAATTTCACTGGTGTATTTATTTATTTATTTATTTATTTATTTCTACCAGATATTTATAGTCTTTACAGAAATTTAAATCTTGACATTTCAACTTAAATTAAAGTTTGTAAATAATCAAATTCTACTATTAATATAACAAAATATCATATATTATATACTTAAAATTAACATAACTATCATAATAGTAAAAAAACAATATTATGTTTACGTAATATAATTCACATTATCAATTACATTCTTATAAAACTCTCTTATTTTAATTTTAAATACTTTCCTTGAGAAATTAAAATCAAGTAAATCAAAACACTGATTCATATTTCTGACTAACTACAACAAAAAATGAATATCTTAAATAAACGTTTGTCAAATAAAGTACAGGGCTGTCTTCTATTGTTCTCTTTTTTTATGCCCAAAAGTTTTTTTTTGTCTGACCTGGTCACCTGTTATATAAGTATTATGGTATTATATACTATGTATTACATATGTATAATGTACGCACATATATATATATATATATATATATATATATATATATATATATATATATATATATATTTTTGTTTCTAGGAAAGACAAGTCCCTATTAGAAAAAACTAAATAATAAAGAAAAATATATTTGATTATCACCCCTTTTTTTCAAGCATATTTTAGTTCTGGTGGGTTTATTGTTTTTCTTTTTAATACATAGTTTTGAAAAAAAAAAAAAAAAATGGAATGACAAACTTTCTAGTTAGAAGATACATATTATGTATATATGTTATAAAATCAAAATATGCGAATTAAGTTCTCAATTTTTCCACAGATTTTCCTCAATATCGATTTTTCCACAGATTTTCATCAATATCACGTTCATGTATTATTAAATTAAACTGAAATAAACGTTCGAGAATAATACGACAAAGATGTGATTAAACTTACTACATTGTATGGAGGTTTATAAATTTTCGGATCTTAGTATCAGTAGTAAGAATTGGTAAATGCTCTGTAAGATGTGAGATTTCTAACTTTTTTTTTTTTAAATAAAAATAAAAAAGAGAGATTTATTCGACTATTGAATGTAGCCCATAGAGTTGAATCTAAAGATTATATTTAAATTTCTTAATTTCTTGAAAAAATATATTAAAATATGTACAAAATCATTTTAAAAGTGTTAAATACATTTCTTTTATAATTTTCTTAGAAAAGAAAAATCATAGATATATACTTAGTACATTAATTAAGTACTGCAACGTATGTACACGTATTTTTATGCGTTATCATTGAATTGTACTTTATTATAAACTATTATCAGATCCAAGAAATATCATATTTATTGTTATTTACTTTTATTATACATATCTCTTATATTATAAATTATAACAGGAAAAGTGATAAATGAATACAATTAATATTTATAATACCCGAGTAGTAAAACCAATTAAATCGGGCTCAAATCGGGCTCAAATTTGCTCTTATAACTGTTATATTATTATTTCGACCTTCTTTTGTTTAACGAATAATTCTCCTTCCATCATATAATTTATTTATCATAATTTTGTACTTGACTTATTACATTTATTAACATTACTCTTTAATATTTTTTGAGTATATAGTCCGAAAACGCATTTATTTAATGGTTAGAAAGCAGAGCGAAATTTTCAGAAAATAGTGGAAATATTTCATCACAATGTTATTCTATAAACTATAATAATCCTTTTAAAATTAATTTTTTTCAGCAAAATTTGAACTTCTGGTAAAAAACATTATTAGCGTTATTAAGTGTAATAAATCGATATTGCCCATCGGGATTTTGAAAAGTTATATATACAAATTTAACTATTTTCGTTGAGCAATTATGTATTTGTTATTTCTATCAGGGAATAATAAAGGATTATTAATTGTTTATTTTATTATATAAATTGAATTAATTTATTTTAACCGATAAATTTTTTTATATAGTAGATATGTAGCTCAAAAATTCTAAAATTTTAATTTGATAGTTTTTTTTTATCATAGATAATTGAAGTTATGTTAGTGGGTATATATCTTTAATTTGCTTTTGTTTTGCTATCGGCTGCGTCAGTAATGTTTTAGTAATTTTTGAAATGAAAACTTCTTTAGGCGCGTTGGGTAATTTTTGTACGGGTCAAAATTTGTGAGTTCGCTTCACAATAAGCCAAATATAGAAAATTTTTTGAATGAGTAAAAACTTGTTTTTTTATTATGAAAATTGGTAGGGGTAGGAGGCTAGATTTGCCTCGCCTCAAAATATACAAAAACAAAAGTTTACCATGAGTATTACCTGAGCAAAAATTTTGGGTCGGGCCAATAGTTAGGGTATATTTTTTTTAATCGAAACAAGCAACTCCAGTGAAATGAGTATTACCTGGTCAAAAATGTGAATCCAGACTAATGTGAAAACTAATGTTAATAATTTTAATTCCAAATTTTTAAATTTTAATTTTAGATAGGTACTACATGCTTACATTTTATATGAAAATTAAAAAAAAAAAAACACTGTTAGTTTTAGTTTTCACTTCTCATGACCCCATGACTGCTTCGGTTTTTTTATAACTGTTTGGAAATTTTTATCAAATTTATTTGGAAATAGATGATGTAGGTACTTTTCAATTCATCAAACAAATTTTTTCTATATTATGTATTTGATAAATATTTTATTTGTCATTACAATTATTTCTATATTGACAAAGTACCAATTATTAATAAAAAATATGGATAAATAAATTATGAAACATTTCGATTTAAGATACTTTGATTAGATAAAAAATTTTAGATAATTATTTGCAGAAAAATTTTTAGTTTCTTACCTTTAACCAAAATTTTAATAAAAATGTCATAAAATAAGTGTATCAGTAATTTATATTTAATTTAAATAAAGGATGAGATTGTGCTTAATTCATTAAAGCCAATTAAATAAAGAATTAGTGATTAAATTGATTTTATGAATAATAAAAAATAAATGAATATACTTATATCTCATTTCAATTTATAACTTGCTCTGAGAAAGGCAATTTTTATGTTAGTTAAATATTTGGTTAACGTGAGTAGAAAGTAAATATAATATATTGATAAATTAATATTCAATTGGTGTAGTATACTAGGAGATATTACGAAATGTAAGAAATGTTGAAATTTTTTTTTTGTTATCGTTTTTCTATCAAAAAATAAAAAAAAAATAATGTAATTGATTATCAACCTGATAACAAAAATTCCACTTACAAAAGTAAATCAGTTAGAGCCGGTAGCTAAGCAAGGGTTGACGGCTAATAATTCAATATTTACGATAACATTTTCATTCAAAACGGTATTATTTTTATTATACTATTTTATATTTTATTGTTATTTATTATTATTGTTCTTATTTTTATTATTTTCTTTCTTTCTGGACTTTTTATTCTACTTTCTTACTGATATTTCAAAAAATAAATTTGTTAATTACGAAACTTTTCATATAATTTTTGCATTAATGTTAGACAATTATATGTACATAAAAGTTAAAACTTATGTGATACATCATAAATTTTATAAAATATAACATTTTAGTCCCCATCATACAGAATTCTTAAGGTTATTTAGTTATGCAAAAATATTTTAAAGATAAATTCTATACAAAATAAATGTATATATATGAAATTTTATTCGTAAACATTACATATGTATATACATTCATTAAAGCCAGCACTAGGTAAATTATATATAATATATTATGGTGTACATATTTGGTTTCTATTTATTTTTCATTTCATTATAAATTTAAACCGATTGCTATATATTGTGGATTATTTTATCTTCAATAAAAAAAAATATAAATACAAATAAACTGAAAGAATTTGATAGTTTAAGAAAACTAAATATGAAATCCAAATACAAGAACTTTTCAATAATATGAAAATACCGACAATTTAATAAAAAATTAATATATGTATGTATCTCAGTGAAAAGCAACGCACTAAGTCCAATCATATTCTTTGCGACGAACCTGAGGATTGTTTTTATTATTTAAAATTTTTTTTTATTGATCAATAATTTTTATATTTTTTTAAGAAATTTTCATAAATTTCGATTGTAGAACATTATAGGTACGTAAAAGAACGATATATAAAAAGAAACGTAAAAATTCTTGAATTATTATTATTTATAACATTTTCTGTTTTCGCTTTTATAATATTTATAATATTTGACATTCAAGCTGTAATTTACAATTGATAATGTTAGATGGGAGAATACTAAAAAGAGTTAAATAAAAAATATGGAAAAAAAAAACATTTTAAAAATAACGTTTTTCACCACCCAAGAACGAAAAATTTTGTGTAAAGTTGAAAATAGTTTTTTACGTATAATAATTAAAACATGGATAAAGAAACAATGAAATTATGAACTTGTCAAAATTTATGAAGAAGTATCTGGTTCCTGGTGTATTTTGAAAATCTGCTTGTGACAAAAAAGAAATTGTGATAAGTAGCCTAATGTATGAAATTGTTACCTAAAGTATATTATTCATATAAAATTCAATGAATTTTTTTTTAATGTTACAGTAATAATAATCCTTATTCTTTTTAAAACTTTTTTTTCTACCTTTCAAGATTCCCATTAACGTAACAAATACAAATTGGTGCACCTGTCGTTTCGAAATCTTTTTCTAATTAAAAAAATAATATAACCGTCAAAATTTTCATTTGTATACTTTAAGTACTTAATACACCCACTGATTTTAATTAAATTTCTTAAAAACTTTTTTAATTTATTTTTCTTCTGAAAAAAAAAAATCCTGTTTATGAATAAATTGAAGAAATAAATATTTAGAAAATTTAATACACAAAGCTCGCTTAACGCTTTTGTGTTAATTTATGAATTTTTTTATTTAATAATACCATTGAGTAATAATATTTATAAGAGGGACAGAATTCATACAAGTAAATTTTTTTTCAAAAATTATGACAATATTTTGAATGTATTGAGTAAAATGTTTTAACTCAAATGTGTTTATTCTTAATTTTATTATTTTTATTATTGTATTAAGAATAAA
Source organism: Hybos culiciformis (assembly GCA_964007475.1). Taxonomy (NCBI): domain Eukaryota; kingdom Metazoa; phylum Arthropoda; class Insecta; order Diptera; family Hybotidae; genus Hybos; species Hybos culiciformis. Next base: position 106,174,827 of record OZ023274.1, read on the forward strand.
CACATTTGAGTATAAAATTTTTATTCAATACATTGAAAATATTGTCATATTTTTTGAGTAATTTGAAAAAAAAATTCTGAAATTTACTTGTATGAATTCTGACCCTCTTATAAATATTATTACTCAATGATAATACTTATTTGTTGTTTATTTTCTTTTATTATGTATTTCTTGGCTTTGCTGATGTAGAAATTGCTGATTGATAAAAAAAAATCTGTAAACCTCACTCACTCTTGCAAAGATAGGTTCGTATAATAATTATGATAAAACTAATCAAAAAACGGGTAAAAATAGGGAAATTAATAAAAAAGTATGACATGATGCGTATCTCCAATCACATTATTTTACGGTTTAATTTAAAAAAAAACTAAATTAATTGTGATTTTAGATTGAAGACACAAAGTTTCATTTATGTATATTTTAAAAACGTCTTATGCGTGATTATTTCCTAACTTTTGAACTATCGTAGGAAAAATTTTGTAAGCTAATTCTATATAATGATTTTTTCTGTTGCAAGATTGCTTACTTTTCAAGAAATTACTATTATGAAATGGAAATTTGCACTATTTTTTTTGATTTTGTCATTATGTTCATTAAGGTCAATATAAAGTTTTGCCAATTAATATATTTGTTAAAAAATTTTAAATAAATAAATAAAAAATTTGTTTGCGTTTTTTCATTTTCAGTTAGAAAGCGAAATGTACTTTCATATCGTCCTTCTAAATTATGCAAAATTAATGCAAATCATATGCAAAAAATATGCAAATAATTTGTGCAAAATACGCAAATTTATGAACAAATGTGCAAAAAAAGGAAATTAATTTAAAAAAAAAAAAATAATGTTTAAGCTGAAGTTATCTCATATCTAGTTTTTTTACTCTTTTTTTTTTTTTTTCAAATGCGAATGACACTAAAAATGAATTTTTTAAAAGTTTTTCATACATAAGTAATATTACAAATAATTATGCACGCGTTACAACGTCAATTGACTTTATGTCTGAAAAAATGGGTCAAAACCAATTGACATGAGCTAGATCTCCTTTAAAAAGAAATTTTTATAAGAATAGAAAGTTAATTGACGTTATGAGACCTTATGTCCTGTTGTTATGACACACCACTTACTTTATAAGCGAGTCACACTACAACTAAAAAGCCACTACTCATGACGGCTTTTTTAAATGCGTTCACACTTGCACTTTTTGGTTTTTTTTCTTTTTTTTTCTCGTTTTGTCATATCTTTTTCCTTTTTTTTTGGGATTTTTTTTTGTTTTTTTATTCGTTTTTTTTAAAAAATTGCCGCCAACTTCCTGAAAGTATGCAATTGTTAGTTTATTTTTTTCTCACAGAGCTCATTTGTTATTTGATCCCTGATTTTCTAGTGGCTTTTTGAAAAGCCACTAGCTTTTTTTTCTTTTTTTTGTATGGAAAAAGCCACGAAATAGCCACAACGATGATAGCTTTTTCAAAAAGCCATTAAAAAGCCGAAGTGTGACAGCCTTATTACTTACTTTAAAAAAACAAGTCTTAGATAGAAACAAACAGTTGAGTTTTTTTTCTTTAAGAACATAATACGTAATATCCAACTTGTTTACGTTTGTTCGTTAATAATTGACGAACGAAAACTTTGAACCGTAATTCATAATAACCCCCCAGGAGAAGTAATTTTTTTTTACAATTTGTTCCTACAAAAAAATTTATCAACACAACGTACATTTATTCCTTTTTCACGTAACGTGTATATTTATTAAAAAGGATGGAAATAAAAAAATTGTAAAATTTTTTGTGGCCATTAACGGTAATAACAAACACGAAACAAACACGAATCTTTTTTTATTTAAATTTAAAGCATATTTGGCCCAAAGAATATTACATCATACATCAAGTACATTTACATTAGCTTTTAGATAAAGATGAACGATTATAATTTTTTTTTCCTTTTGTGTTATAAGGCTGTCACACTTCGGCTTTTTAATGGCTTTTTGAAAAAGCTATCATCGTTGTGGCTATTTCGTGGCTTTTTCCATACAAAAAAAAGAAAAAAAAGCTAGTGGCTTTTCAAAAAGCCACTAGAAAATCAGGGATCAAATAACAAATGAGCTCTGTGAGAAAAAAATAAACAACAATTGCATACTTTCAGGAAGTTGGCGGCAATTTTTTTAAAAAAAACGAATAAAAAAACAAAAAAAATTCCCAAAAAAAAAGGAAAAAGATATGACAAAACGAGAAAAAAAAAGAAAAAAAACCAAAAAGTGCAAGTGTGAACGCATTTAAAAAAGCCGTCATGAGTAGTGGCTTTTTAGTTGTAGTGTGACTCACTTATTAGGTTAGATTGGAGGTAAACGTTATTATTTTTTTTTGTTGAATAAAACTTCTTTTATTGGATCCAATAAGTAGAACAGCAAATTTGAACTAGCGAAAAATCAAATATAATTTTTGGATGCGCTACAAATATTGTTGTTTTTTTAATTCACAAAGTAGATGATTATGTGTTTCGGATTTTGGGCTAATTATATAAATAAAAACTTATAATTCATAGTCCTTAACACAAACTCTACATTTTATATTTAATATTTTTTTCCATAAAGATTATTTTTAGAATTTTTTTCAATTATTATCCTCTTTTTGAATGCAAAAGAAATTCTTCTATATAAAATCGTAATCTTGAAAGGTAAAAAATGTTTTCCCTGTAAATAACCGTAATGCCCGAAATAGGCTTAATACTATAATATTTTATGGACCTTTTGGCAAAAAAGTAATTGCCATGGGTGTTAAACAGAAAATCTCACATTATTTGTGAAAAACAAACCCTTTATTTCAATTTTTATATCGTTCATCAAATATGTTCACATACATATGTACATATTTGAATACAATTTCTTTTGGGTGTTTAAACGAATTGAAATAGAAATTGTTTAAAATTGTTTTCCCATTTTAAAAATAAACATTGTGTTACATTAAGAAATTACCAAATATGAAGGGTGTTTTCAATTTAAACATCAAAGGAATAATTGTTGACGAAAATGTAAACGATTGTGATGATGCGTATATGTATGAATATGGAATAATATATAAAAAAACATAGAGCAATATCTCATAAATGAAGTATACAGCATTTGCACTTAAAATATTTCTAAATATTTTCTAATATCGTTTTCTGTTGATGCACCATTTTCAGCCCCCAGTACGAGTTCTTGGACACAATCGGGTTCATTCCGTTTTTTTAGTTTTCTTTTATCGAAGTCCAACTTCCCACGCACTAATTTTCATTGGAATCCATTCGCCGGTTGGGAGCTTATAACTCCGTTGTCCGAACTCGAACAATCTCACACTTTGGTTTGTCTGAAAGTAAACGATATTGCGCATATTTTAGCATTTAAATAATCGAAATCGGTAGTTTAATAGTTATAACCGTTTAAGTGCATGACAGACAGACGAACATGTTGAATTACGGAAAATCTACAGTCTGTTTTTTTAATTTTTTTTTCACATGTATTTATATATTTATATGATTATAACAAAATCAAGATATAAAGCTTAATTATTAATACGACAATAATAACACAACAAACTTCTTTTTTTGTTATTTTAAAACAAAACAACATATTTGTTTTTATCAAAATACACCTTCTAAGTATTTCTTCTCATACATACCTATTTAGCTAAAGAAAATTTGATTATTAATGTTCTTTTTTACAAAATTTTCAACACGTGAATGTGATTGTAGTAAAATTACGATTTCCTTAAATTTTATAAAACAAATCAAACTAATTATTGATGATCTGTGCTCTCTGCTTTTATTTGTCTATTTTGCTTTAGCATAATTATTCATTTTCTTCTGTTCACATATAAGTACCTTAGGCATTGTTGACACAATCTGAAAATTTTAGTAGGTACAAGAAATTTAACAGTTTTAGTAAAAATTTGTATATATAATATTTGCAGTTATGACTGTATAGAGCATATTGTAAAACAACTCTATATTTATTACGCTTTAACAAATGAAAATTGTTTTTCCAAAGTTTTTACCACTAATTAATTGTGGTCATGCTATTAAAATATAATTTACAAAAATACGATATGCTTTATACTAAAAAAAGTTTTTAATTTTAATTTATTTGAGTAGTTTATTATATATGTACAACTTTTTTTTGGATTTGCTTAGTTTTATTTTTGGAATATTTGCACCTATTGTCGAAAATTGGTCACAGAGGAGATATAAATTAATGCAGCTGCATATAGCATTTTTGTTTTTTTTTAGGTTCCGAATATTAGTAAGACATAATTATAGTTGAAGATACACAAGATAAGAAGTATTTATATTTGGCAATGCTTGTGAATCTCTGTTATTTGTGCTACTACTTTTTTTGTGGTATATTGGTAATAAATTTTATTTTTTTTCCCGTTTGTTAAAAACAGGAAATTCTATTTTTTATAATACAAAATATATTATGATCCATCTAATCTTAAAATATCCCATGTAATTTTATTAGACATTTAAGTAAACACATTTTATCTAAGATGCAATTTTAAGGGTACAGAGTAGAATATATTTAAAGCAATAATGTAAAATTTTTACGTTCGTTTCTGTAATATTATATGAAAAATACTTCTAATTTACGTGGTCAGCACCAGCAGTGTAAAATTTTGGCTGATTGTGTTTTTTTTTTTACACAGTATGTGTTTACGAATTATCATCAAAATCCTAATGGATTTTTATTTTTAACATGAAATCTGTTCGTCTATTCCGGAGAATCGGAGAACTAAAGTTGCAGATTTATGAACATTATATATGTATATAAATAGATCTCTGGTCGCTGGGTTAATCCGATACAAAAATTGTAAGTAACATTTTTTTAATAATATATTGTAAATACATAGTATGAATGGAATAACAAATTCATTAATATACCTATGATATTTATCAGAAATATGACATTTATCAGAAGAAATTCGCAGTTCATATTTTTACAGAAAGTATAAATAAGCTTGTTGAACTTGTAACCTTAACCTTTTGAAAATGAAATATCATCTGAATAAAAGTAATGGCAAAATTAGGTAAATCATTATTTGTTATATATTGAAGTTAAAAAAGTTTTATTTTTGTCTATGTATACACATATACCGGTCTCTTTGTTTGCTTTAAAAATACCGATACTCGAAATAAATCAAAAATAAAAGCGCATGCTTCATTTATTCGACCCATTGATTAACACAAACACAGAATTTGAATTTGAAAAACTTGTAGGTATTACAAAATTTAGGAAAATTTATTTGTATAAGAGATAAGAAATATAAAAAAACACAAAATATTTTTAAAAGCAAATTAGAGTCTTTTTTTCACAAAAAAAATCCGAAATTTTTTTCAAATAAATATAATTATAGAAAAAATTCAGTCTGTTCGTGAAGTTTATGTTAAGAAATCGACTACATCGGATGAAATGAGTAAATTAAAGATTTTCGTGTAAGACATATTCAAAATACAGGTAGAACGGAGAAAGAGCTAAGTGTGAACAATTTCTTCATAGGATAATATTTGAAAAAAAGGAAATCATAATAATAAAAATAATAATTATTTCAATCAAGGATAATTTATTTCCCTGAACTCGATTTTTAAGATTTTTACCGAAAAGAGAAATCTACGAAGTTTTTATATTGCATTTTCACCCAAATATACTGAAAAGATAAAATACATGATTCACACAAATAAGAAGTAATTAATGTGAATAAATGTATCAATGAGGAAGTCTAAATTTTAAAACTTAGCATACCATTTTGTGTAAATAGTCTTTGTTTGTGTAAGGTAATATTTATATTCTTTTGCAAATTTATGGATGTCGTTTATTAACGACACTTTTCTCTTTGTGAATAAGTTTTGTTTTGCTTGCTTTCACCAAAGCAAATTTTAATATCGATTATTATCGACACGTATAGTATTAAATTAAACAATTGATTTGATGATCATTAGATCAATGATGACTTATTTAAATTTTCCGGAATATTTATACAAAAATTATTGATTAAAATTACACTTAATTAAAAAACAAAAACATTATGTTAATTATTGTATACTATACAAAATGAATAATAAGCAAAAATTTATATATTGTAAAGTATATATATTCATACTTAGCAGAATTCCATTCACAACAATAATATTTTATTGTTACGATGAACTTTACTTTTACCTTAATTGTAATATAGTTTATAAATGAGAAGAGTGTAGCTGTACCAATAAGTTTTGATAATCTAGATTTATTTTAGTACAGAGGCACTAGAATTTATTGACATAACTAAAATATAAATTATTAAAATAAGAAGGAATTAATAATGAATGAAGTCAATAAAAAAAACATCTTTTGGAAATGATAATTTTATTTGTCGAGTATAAGTCTCACTCGAGTTCTTCATTGGCATTGCGAAAATTTTATAAAAGTAAGCAAACAGAAATTGAAAGTGTATATAAGCATTTAATAATCGAGCGAATGTTTTTCGTTTTAGCGGTTTAGGTTGGGTGTGGTTGTTTATGAATTTTCGTTATTTTTCGTTTTTGCTTTTATTCATATTTATTTTTCGCAATTTTTCTAGGTTTTCGCAGGTTAGTCTTAATAGAATTGGGAAGCGAATTTGTACCAGTAGTTTAACCAATCGTCAAACCTCAAATTTAATGATTGTAGAAAAAAGTTGAAGTGATTCAAAAATATTGTTTTAGTACAGTAGCAGGATTTCATAAAAACGGTGTTTGTACAAAATTAGGGCGTAGTGAAATAAGACCACGACAAAAAACATTTATGGGAGGACTAATATAATACAAAATATAATAAATATAATAATACAAAATATAATAAAAGAATATATTCTAATGCGTCATGAATAAGACCGCGACAAAAAAAAACTTTTTTATAGGAGGGCTAATTTCATTTTAAAAAATATATATTATAATAGAAAGAAATATTCTAATGGCCTTATACTTAAATTAATCTGTTCAATTTGTTTTTTCTGTATTAATTATAAGATCCCAAATTTTATTTTTTGTGAAGCTTCGTTTAAATATGGGCAGTTATTCGGGCAAGAAAGAACTATAAATTAAAATAAAAAATATTAATATTAATTAATTGGATATAATATTTGTGAACCAGAAAATAAAATCGTGCCACACTTTGGCCATGATATTGTCTATCATGGCCAAAGTGTGGCACGATTTTATTTTCTGGTTCACAAATATTATATCCAATTAATTAATATTAATAAGTTTTTATTTTAATTTATAGTTCTTTCTTGCCCGAATAACTGCCCATATTTAAACGAAACTTCACAAAAAATAAAATTTGGGATCTTATAATAACCGTAGAGAAATTTTTAAGTTTTTATTTTCTGTGTACAATTAGAAATAATATGGTAAGGTTTTTGTCGACTACCTTCAAAAGGCTTGTTGTGAGTATCTGTCAAATTTAAAGCATATAATTTATGTAGTTCTTATGTTTGAGTATGAAATATACTATAGTATGAAAAAATAAAAATAAAAACAAGAGGAGTACTTGCTTAATTTTCCTGTTGGTTTTTATGTTTGCTTAACATGCAGGTTTTTCACAAAGAGGTATATTGATATAGTAAGTAGCGTGTTTAGGTTTGTTATTTACTTAATTTTAATAAAAATAATAAATTGTTATTTGATTTTTGTGCTAACGAGATTTTTCATTTTACAAATTATATTTAACTTATTTCAATTGAATTATGTATTCATATT